>CM019161.1:2046251-2274357 GCA_009733165.1 Naja naja
ATTATTACTGTTATTTTCAAAACAAAAAGCATGTGTTGTTTAGTCTGTTAACGGGAAAAACAGGGAAGGGGTATCCATTTTTCGACTGGAATACAAATAATCTCTTCCTGGTACTCCTTCCTAGCTGTTTAATTGATTGATACATTTTTATTTTGACTTTTAATTACATTTCAATTTTGATTTTTTTTTCTTATTTGCAGCCCTCTTATAGAAAAGATAAATATAAATGTGCAGGTTTTAGTGTCATGTGAGCAAAGTAACAATTACCTACACTTCTAGTCAAGACACCAAGTGTGTGTGTGTGTGTGTGTGTGTGTCTATGTTCCATAGAAAATTAGGATTTTCATTCTTAAAAGACTGGTTGAGCTTTGCCAGAACATTAATTTCTAAATATGCTATTATAATTTTTGCTATGGAGAGGGTGCAATGGCCAAATTAGTTTACCCAAAGACAAACTGTGAGAATTCTCACACACACTTGTTAAACTGGGGGGTGGGGTGTTTCCATTAGTGAAGGAGAAGAAACCCAAAGCCAGTCCTGGAAAAGAATCTGTGATGACCCTGGGTAGGATACAAAATAAACACAGTCACAAAAACAGGTGAAGCCCCTTTTATTCCTTCACTTTGCTTCCAAGCTCCAAATATCCTTGACTGGAGACAAAAACTCCCCACAAACAGTTACGAAAAGGAGGGAATGCCATTTAAACTAAAATGCCTATAAATTATAAAGAGTAAAAACCACACAAACCACACTGAAGCAATTAAGGGAACCAGGTAAGATAAGGGCTTGAAGATATCCACAGATATTGGAACACACACTGGGAAGGATGCCAAACTCAGAGAGGAACGACAGACTAGAGATATTTCCATGCTTTGTTTCCAGCACTGGCCCATATGCATGTCTGTCCTTTTAACTAGTTCTCACAGCTGCAGCCCATGAAGGGGATCAAGGCCCTTTCCTCCTCCACAGACCACGCCATTCATGTCTCTCCCTTATCCTCTCTTCCCTGCGTGCCCTAGGATGGAGAGAGGATGGGCCTGGGTCTTCCTCTGACTGCCCAGCTGGCCTCTGCCCTTCCCCAGCCTCCTCCACAACCTCCAGAGCCCCACTTCCACTCCCTGTTCCTCCTCTCCCTCGGAGTCAGTCTCCAACAGGGGCATGACAGAATCCCTCTACCTACTACTACAACTTTCTATGCTCCAGAGCAGCCGACCAGCTTTGGGAAGCTCACAGCCATCTTGAGGGCCACTGATGGTCCAAGGGTCTTCCATGCATTTATCTGGTCCCATCTTGGAGGCTGCAGTGAGTCCCGTAGTTTAACTCTGCCCTGTGACAAGAAGTCAGTCTTGAATCTCCTCATAGTTCCTTTTAATGGGTGAGCCTTACTTCACACGATCCCTTCGGCAACTGTGAATACATTCTGCAGAAGTGCAAGAACATAACTCACTGTGGAGGATTTCTCCCAAATTCTCAACATTTTCTGCATGAAAATTCTGAAAGCAACTCTCCTTTCATCAAACTGAATAACAGAGAGAAACTTCAGGGAAAAAATATTGATCGATAGCAATAGCAATAACACTTAGACCAGAAGATCATGGGTTGCCCTCTCCCCTCTTTGGAAGAGCTTTAGAGTTCCTGCTGCCTTAAGAAAGTTCAAAATAGCCTCAAAGATCCATCTCAATCTTGGGAACCCTTTTTTTGAACTATTACCATCTGGCAGATGGTACAGGATAATAAAAACAAGGACAAATAGGCTGAAAAACAGCTTCTATCCCAGGGCACTAACTCTTTTGAATTCTACTGTATAGTGTAATATTAATGCAATATCAGGGGTTTTCAATTCAATTGTGTAGAATGTGAAGGATGTGTGTTTGTGTTACTTTCATGGTCATGATGTGCACTGAAGATGGTGTTTGATTTTGTTGTACAAGGGAGGTGCAATGACAATAAAGTAAACTAACTAGACTTATATACCGCTTCACGGGGTTTTCCACCCCTCTCTAAGTGGTTTACAGAGTCAGCCTATTTCCCCCCAACAATCTGGGTCCTCATTTTACCCACTTTGGAAGGATGGAAGGCTGAGTCAACCTTGAGATGATCAGGATCAAACTCCTGGCAGTGGCAAAGTTAGCCTGCAATATTGCATTCTAAAGGAAGGGAGGGAGGGAGGGAGGGAGGGAGGGAGGAAGGAAGGAAGGAAGGAAGGAAGGAAGGAAGGAAGGAAGGAAGGAAGGAAGGAAGGATAGCAATAGCACTTAGACTTATATCCTGCTTCACAGAGCTTTGCAACCCTCTCTAAGCGGTTTACAGAGTCAGCCTATTTCCCCAACAATCTGGGTCCTCATTTTACCCACCACAGAAGGCTGAGTCAACCTCAATTGAGCCTGGTGAGATCTGAATTGCCAAACTGTAAGCAGCTGGCAAGCCAACAGAAGTCACCTGCAGTACTGCACCACCACAGCTCTAATCCACATAAAAGCTCCAAATTAAAACACCTGGATTTAACTAGAAGAGTATTTTTGAAGATTTCACTCTGCAATGGACTCATACTGTATATTTCACAAAGTGGGAAGTTATTTTCAAACAAACCATTCTCCAAAATAGATTCAGCACAAATACATTTCTTACAACATTCAAAGCAGACTTCTATAATTAAGGCTATTCTAGACGCCTTGTGCTGCTTTTGCCATGAATCTTTGTTTACAAGGAAGTCAAAAGAAAAACAGAGGAGCAGTAATGAGTGAGCTGAACTAAACACAACCTGTAAAATTTTGAGCATCCTTAACAAATATAACTTTCTAGCTGTCACTTCAACAGAATAAAATATTCACAAATATTCTCCCTCAGGCTATAAATTAGGCCTCGTGGTTCCTGAGGAGAAAATGCAAGCAAGAGGCTCAAGGATGCAAGCCAGGCCTCCCTCACCACGGATCAGTGATCAGCCCTTCCAATTAGTGGTTTTCCAAAATGCAGGGAATAAAATTGGATAAACAGAAACAAAACACGAAGTCTTAATTCTTGTGTGACTTAGATCATTTGACACATTTAGATTTTCAATAACAGCAAACCACTTCTTTTCACATATACATTTTAACTATGAAGATGTATTGTGGAAAAATCATTTTCCTTTCATTTTATAATTTTCATTTTCAGTGCCACATGTTCTTTCCTTTTTCTTTCCTTTTAATTGTTTTCATTCTTCTTTTTCAACAGACGTATATAATTAATGGAGGCACATTCAGGCAGCTCACATTTGTTTTTCAGATGAATGCACAGACATAGTTTTAATCTCTTGGTAATTAATTTACAAAAAAGGAGGATAATCCTTCTCTTTGAACACATTAAGCATTTCTTTTCCTCTCGTATTTTCATCCATCATCATTTAGATTGTGTTCTTCATCCAGAAAGATGCGGAAAGAGGCTAGCACATCGCTAAGATAGAAGAGAATATTTATAGCTCAGGGTGAGTTGTGGAGTCCGGGTGGTGCTTTTCTTGCAGACGTTTCATTACCAAGCTAGGTAACATCAGCAGCAGTAGTAAGAGAGTGGGATTTGCTCTTATTTTATATACTAATGGCTTGTCCTGTCAATCAGGGGTGGGATTCAGCCAACTCAGGCCGGTTTGGGCGAACTGGATGTTAAATTTATACCGGTAGTTGAACCAACCGGCTGGCCCCACCCACCCCACCCCTCCCCGGAGTCTCCACGTGGCCCGTTTTGGATGCAGTAAGTACAGGGTCTGCGCGGAGGCTCTGGGAGGGTGAAAAATGGCCCTCTAGGAAGTTCCAAAAGTCTGGAAATGGGCCTGTTTCCATCTTCAGAGGGCCTCCAGAGCCTTCCCAGATGCCCGAGAGAAGCCTCAGGTCTCTGGGGAAGGTGAAAAACAGACCTCCCGGAAGTTCCAGTAGGCCACGCACACCATGGCCATGCCCACCCAGCAATCGGGCAGAGAACCGGTTGTTGGGATCCCACCCTGCTGTCAATGTTGGTTGGTGTGGACTTGGTTGTTCCTCAACAGGGCTGTTGTTTACTGTTAGCTTGTTTGTCTGGCTTGGCAGTTTCTTGACTGGGGTACTGTTTGCTTCTTGAATGTTAGTCGACTGTTAATCTTGGTGTTAATCTCTTCTCATCTGGATATTGATTACTGATCACTAAGAATCCTGGTTTTCCTTCAGGTGAAGCCCCTGCTGAGTGAGGGCAAGATCTCAACAGCACATTGGCCAGCTTCACTGGCCCTCCAAACCAAATTGGATTGCATGTAACTATAAGTCCAATCAAGGCAAGATGAGGTAATCAGTCTGGCAGGGCAAGAGGAATTCCAGTTGTAAAGGAATGGCCGTAATCCAACATGGTTGGGAGGATGCCAGGAACGCACATAACCAAAGTCAACACAAGATAAACTGATGTTTGTTCCCAGTAGACACCGCACTCAGCTTGCATCTCTTTTAAACTCTCTTCCCAGCTGTGGCTAATGAAGGGAATCAGGGCCCTTTCCTCCCCCATAAGCCATGCAACCCACGTTGCTCACTTCTCTGTTCCTCCCTGCTTGCCCTAGGATGAAGAGGGGGTGGGCCTTGGTCTTCCTCTGCACCCCCTCTCCCTTGTTCTACCTCTCTCCTGCTCTGTCCAGCTGGACTTTGCCCTTCCCCAGTTTCCTCCACAGCCAACGGAGTGACACTCCCGCTCCCTGTCAACTGTTCATCTTCCTCCTTGGATTCAGACTCCAACAGGGGCATGACACTAAGCATCTCTCCCATTTCATCTCCCAGCCCTCCCCGGAGGAGGGGGGTTTAATTAGGTGCCAGTGTATTTGTTTTGCTTCTCAGTGATTACTGTATTTTTCGGTGTATAAGACACCCCGCCCCAAAAGTGGGTGGAAATCTCTGTGCATCTTATACAGCGAATGTTGCCGAAGCCCCACCCACCCACCACCCCCACCCTTTGGCCTCTGCCTCCCAGCAATTTGCCTCCTTGCAGCAAACAGCCTGGTCCTAAAGGAAATCAACCCTGATTATTCTTTGGGAGATCCTGAAGCTGAAGCTCAAATGCTTTGGCCACAAATGAGAAGAGAGGGCTCATTGGAAAAGATCCTGATGTTGAGAAAGACAGAAAAGAAAAGGAGGAGGGGACAACACAGGAGGAGATGGTTAGAGAGTATCATGGACGCAGTGGGCCTGAGTTTAGACAGACCCAGCGAGACAGGTGTTCTGACCAAGGCTTATGGAGATACTAACAAACACGTTAGTCCCAAAACCCTTTTTTCTTAATTTCAATGGCTGTAGTCATTCACAGCCCGTAATGAGTCTGAAACAGTTTGTAAATAGTTCCATGGAAGTCTGCCAAAATCCTTCAGGATAAGTCTGATAAGCATGCACCTTTATCTTCCTTGAAATGCTGTCAACGATTAAATGTCCAATTAGTTATACAAGGCCAAAACGGAACACAAATTCAACATCGAGCTTCAGGTTTCAAACCAACCACTACGAACGAAGTTGCTTCCTGCAGATTCCTGTCCCTTTGCTCCTCCTTTATGTCTTATGGGAGGGCCAATCACCTCCAAGCCTTACTCCTGAGTCGCCCCTTTTGTCTTAGCTGCTCTTGCCTTCTAGCAGCTCTGTGCACACACGCACTGGGAACAGGCTCCCCTTGTTCCTCTGCCTCGCTGCTGCCAGACTCTGGAGGGTCCGGAGAACTCCCAGATGGCCCTGGCTCCATCTCTGTATCAGACGCAGAGCCCTCATCCGAGTCCTCCCCAGACTGGCCCATGTTCCTTCCCACTGTCCAACTCTGTTGCTGTCTCCACAGGTTGCCAGCAGACCACAACAACAGGGGAGCAGACGGGGGACCTGGCCTGCTGTGGCCCATGGAGTTGCGAAGAGTCAGACACAACTTAGCAACTGAACAACAACAAGCCAGTCACTATCCAAATCAGTCTGATGGGAATTTTTGTATCCAATCTGCAGTGTCACATGAAATATAAATATAATGAGATTTATGAAATTGTTTCAGGAGATTGTTTCCTGAAATATATGAAATGTTGAAGGATATTGAACCCCCACCCCCACACACTGTAAATACAGAATAATTACATTTAACATTTTCAGAGTTAACAGGGGAGAGACTAAGAAGGAATGTATTTGCAGAACATAGACTGATGTAGGGGATGAAAAAAAATGTTTAGATTAAACCTCACCAGTGAGGTTTTACATGTTTTAAAGTCCTTAGATTCTTTCAGATAATTTCTGAGCACAACTTCATGTTCATCCTTTAAGAGCAAGGGGAAATGCTATAAAAAATTAAGGAACCAGAATAAACTTTCATCAATTTAGTAATTGAGGATGAAATAAAGAAGATATTATGATATCATTTTCAAAGGGAAGAAAAATCTAAAGAGTTGTGGCATTTGTTTGGTAATAAGAATAATGCTGATTATGTGTCTGAATGGTCAAACATCTGCCAACTCCAAATCTCGACCAACAAATGCTCTGTCCTACACATTGGTAAAAAAAATCAGTACACCAAATACAAACTAGGTGGATATGACCTTGTTGATGATCCTCCCTCTGTCAAGGAGCTCAGAGTACTCATATCAAATAACCTAAGCGCCAGAGCTCACTGTAACAGCATTGCCAAAAAGGCATTAAGAGTGGTAAATCTAATCTTACGAAGCTTCTCCTCCGAAAATATCGAATTGCTAACTAGAGCATACAAAACTTTTGCCAGACCAATACTCGAATACAGCTCATCAGTCTGGAATCCACACTGCATATCAGACATTAATACAATCGAGCGAGTCCAGAAGTATTTCATGAGAAGAGTACTACACTCCTGCTCACAACAGAATACTCTATATCACCAGCCTTGAGATTTTGGGCTTGGACAACCTTGAACTACGCCGCCTATGGTTAGACTTAAGCATAGTACACAAAATTATCTGCTACAATGTCCTACAAGTCAATGACTACTTCAGTTTCAACTGCAACAATACAAGAGCACACAACAGAGACAAACTCAATGTAAACCACTTCAAACTTGATTGCAGAAAGTACGACTTCAGCAACAGAGTGGTCAATGCCTGGAATGCACTACCCAACTCTGTTGTTATATCCTCTAACCCCTACTCCTTTAACCTCAAACTAACCACAATTGACCTAAGAGCTCTGTAAGGGGCGTGCATAAGTGTACCATCATGCCTACCGTTCCTGTCCTATTGTCCCCATTTATTTGTACCTATTTAATTCTTCCCTTCTCCTCACTTTTCCCCTGGTTATCTCCAACTTGTCCAATTACTGTCATAGTTCTGACCAATGAATCCAATTGAATCAGGACTCGGAAGCTCCATTCAGACTTAAAAAACCTATTGTTGAGTATGTCGTATCGGCACTTAGAAAGGTGAAGCTAGCTCTGAGTATTTCCCACGCTTCAGAGTAATAAAAAGAATAGAAACTTAGGTGTTCCGGGTCACGTTAACCAATCAATCCAGTAGTAGCTCCCCCCACTCAGTCTCAGCAGGTGTTCGTTGCTATGACCTTGGTTCTCACGGTGCTTCTGGTCAATGTTTTGTCTGGTGGATTAGGGCACCACATTCCAGTCCATTCTAACTCCCCCCTGCCCCTAATGTGTGGCAACTAAGAAACGAAGCAAAAGTCAACATGGCTTCAGCCAAAGTCATTTTGAAGTTGACAATTACATCCAAACAAATTGTTTTGGTAACAGTCCCTGGAGGGCTGGAGGAAGTTGCATTCCATGGCGTGACCTTGGAATGGATGGCGGCTCTCACAGGACCGCATGAAGAGTAGTTCCGATTCCCTTTTATCCCAGCTTCCCCCTTACCTCCCTGCAGCTCCCACCTCCTATGGCGTATGGCAGACTGGCATCTGGCAAAGCATGGCTGGTGCAGCAGGATGGCAGTCCTGACAGATGTCCTCCTGATGCAAAAGCAGATTGGCAAGTGTGCCTGCCCTTTGCTTCCCCCAAATATATAGGCCCCCTGCTTTAGATGCTGGACAGCAGAAAGATGTGGTTCAATGATAGCACAAGGCTATTGCTGAGCACATTGAGTTGTGCTCCAAAGATTGTAAGCCGCCCTGAGTCTCCGGAGAAGGGTGGCATATAAATGTGAATAAAAATAAATAAAAACAAAAAAACCAAAAACTTCCACTTCCTCACTGCAAAGAGCAACCCAGGTTCCAAAGGGGAATCTGTTGAGGAGGTCACCCCAAAATATATCCACTTCCTTAAAATATATCAGGGCTCTGTTGTAAGGCTAAAGGGGAATAATTTCAGAATAAATATGATGTATGCAATATAACTGATAGAGGTTCATAATTCTTTGTTTATGGTCTGGTGGCAAATAAAGTACAACCTTTCCTCTTTTTGCTTTCCCCTGCTGGAAAAAAGAAATGAAAAGAGATGGAAAACAATGTAAGTGCCAGATCCTTTTTTCCCCTCCCACGAAGAGTTATCTCTGCAATAACATGGATCAACTTTTCTGCCATACTGACACCGATCCCTTGGGAAGAAACTGAGGAAGCCTTGCGGGCTTCACTCCTGCTCTTAATCTTGGGTTATGAACTAAGCGAAAAGACCAGGGATGTGCAGAGAGATGCTCAGAGGTTCTTCTCAGCCCAAGGGCTACTGTTTCATGGAAAACTTTGCACAAAGTCAGAGTGTAGAGTCAGTCAGAAAAAACATTCTGTGTGAACATCACATCCCAGGAGTGTCTGCAAGGAAGAGGCAAAAAGTCAAGATGGCAGCCACAGCCATGTGATTATACAGCCTCACTCTTTGGTTATGCTCAAACCAATAGGGATGATGGCTTCACCCAAGATGCTAAGATGCTGAATTACCACAACATGTTAAACCCAGAGGTGGTATTCAGCTGGTTCTGACCGGTTCTACAGAACCGGTAGTGGAAATTGTGAGTAGTTTGAAGAACCGGCAAATGCCACCTCTGACTGGCCCTGCCAACCCCATCTCTTCTCTGCCTCCCATTGAGTCCCAGCTGATCGGCTGGATCTTCTTTGGTTGCCCTGCACAGGAGAACGGAGCTGGAAAGCAGGTTAGTGGGATGGGGAGGAAAGGGGGATTTTGCAGCATCCTTCCCCTGCCACGCCCACCAAGCCACGAACCACAGAACCGGTAGTAAAATATTTTGAATCCCACCGCTGGTTAAACCCCTAAAGTTTTTTAAAATTTTGAATTTTGCATTGTTTTTATGATTGTGAGCCGCCCTGAATCCTTCGGGAGAGAGGGCAGCATATAAATCCCAAAAATAAATAAATAAAGTCCCTGTTGCCCTGGTTTCATGTGTTGGATGTGTGCAACCTGTGACTGGTGACAGCATCACGCCAGATTGTACTACAGCATGTTTCAATTTTATTCTCCATATGTTTTCATTTGGGGATAATATTAGATTCAGAGTGGCACGACTTAGTCACCAGTCTCTGACTAATGGACCTTCGGCTGGACGAAAATAGCTCTCTTAGATCACACCAAGCACCCTTTCTGATTATGCAAAAATCGGTATATCAGTTTCCTTTTTAAGTACATTTACACTCCTCCATTTGTCACAGGAAGAGCAGCTGAGCAATGCTGCAAACAATCTGCTCCCCATCTCCATCTCAGGGCCGCACCAGGATCTGGTTGGGAGGCAGGGAAGAGATCAAATGGGCAGAGTAGAGTTGCCAAGGGGCAGCCTAGCAAGCACATGGCAAGAGGGAGGGTTAAAAAAAACAACCCAAAGTTATTTTAGTGCTTTCTCAGGAACAATACCTGCTTCACACTGGGGTGAAGCTGTGACGGCAATTTTCTGCTACTCCACAGATCTGCAGTTGCCCAGCTCTGCAAAGAGAAATAAAAGTTGTGTAGAGTTCCAGGTATTCATCTCAATCGGGAAATGCAAGGAGTTAAGAGCCTTTTTTCTGGCCAGGGTGCCTCCAAAAGCCAAAGTCAGAGTGCAGGGAATCCAAGGTAAGGTGAGTTATTTGGACACCAAAGGTCAATTCTCGTCATCTCTTTCATATTCATGTATAATTCACCCATCTTGCATTACAATACTAGAAGGCACATTCAGTTAACCCAGAGGCTTCAAAACTTGGCAACATTAAGACTTGTGGACTTCAACTCCCAGAATTCTCCATAGCTGGCTGGATAATTCTGGGAGTTGAAGTCCACAAGTCTTAAAGGTGCCAAGTTCGGGGACCCCTGAGTTAATCCTTCTTTTTTCACAAGACTGAAAACCAATTCCAGGTGGGCTCCTGCCTCCTTTTGCCTCGTGGTATGATAGACCCAGAAGAGGAACTGAATGTTTTTCATCCTCAGTCTAATAGCCATTTAATATTGCATGACACAGTTTTGTCCATCCAGTCTATAAATCCTATTTATTTATCAAATATATGTGACCAAAATGCCTTTCACTTTGCAAAAGGAAAGCTGGTCTGTGTTGCAAGCACATTTTGGAAAATCCCAACCAGAGTACAGAAGAATTTCAGATAGTTTAGGAGCTGTGGTGGTACAGTGGTTAGAATGAAGTACTGCAGGCAAATTGTGCCGACTAGTAGGAGTTTGATTCTGACCAGCTCAGGGCTGACTCAGCTTTCCACCTTTCTGAAGTTGGTGTCATGCCCCTGTCAGAGTCTGAATCCGAGGAGGAAGATGAACAGCTGACAGGGAGTGGGAGTGTGGCTCAGTTGGCCGTGGAGGAAACTGAGGAAGGGCAAAGTCCGGCTGGGCAGAGATGGAACAAGGGAGAGGGAGTTCAGAGGAAGACCCAGGCCCACCCCTTCTTCATTCTAGGGCACGCAGGGAGGAACAGAGAAGAGAGCATGTGGGTTGCATGGCTTACGGGGGAGGAAAGGGCCCTGATTCTCTTCATTGGCCACACCTGGGAATGAAAGTTTATAAGAATTGAATGCTGACTGTGGTGGCAGCTGCTGGGAGCAAACGTGACTTTATCTTGTGTTGACTTTGCTTATCTGTGTTCCCGGCGTCTTTCCAGCCATGTTGAGTTTTGCCGTGGCAAACGTGACTTTATCTTGTGTTGACTTTGCTTATCTGTGTTCCCGGCGTCTTTCCAGCCATGTTGAGTTTTGCCGTGCCTTCATGTCTGGAATTCTTGCTCCTGCCCTGCCAAACTAATTACCTCAGTTTGGCTTGATTGGACTTATAGTTACAGTTTTTGTTGACCATGTTTTGGACTTGATTCCCTGCAGTTAAAGGCTGATCTTGGGAGAGTTTTTTCTCCAGCCAGAAGGTAACCTGGACATTGGGGGCAAAGTTGGAGCTAATAAAGGGACTCTTACTGATTAACTGACTGTGTTGCCTTTGTGCCACAACCCTTTGGGTCATCACAGTTGATAAAATGAAGACCCAATATGCTGACTTTGTTTAGAGAGAACTGTAAAGCACTGTGAAGTAGTATATAGGTCTAACTGATATTGCTATTGCTAATGACTGGGCACTCCTAACTAAAAACTGACTACCACTTTTGTGAATGATGGGCTGCAGGATTGCCTTCAAACTCCATTTTTGCAGAGCCCACTGGATTACATCATGGTTGTGGCAGGGCCCATCAATCAATGGCAATAGCATAGTTGCTCCCTGGTTTCCAGTGGAAAACAAAAGAAATAATGGACATTTAAGGCTGCCTTTCCTGAACATACACCCAATTCTTCTCAGAGCCATTTATCCAACTTTCTGAGTTCACACGACACACTGAATCATAAAATAAAAACACTGGCTGGGTCTGTACACATTCTAGAGTAAAGAACTTTGGCATTTTCTGGCTCAATGAACTGAATGATAGAGTCCAATAGCTTTGACACCAACCACTTACGTGATATAATGATGCCACTGCCCATGCATTACCCACTTCTACCAAAGGGTATATTAAGAGGGGCAGAGAACTGGTAGCCAAACTGTTTGTGAGAACTGCAGTACGGGCAGTCAGGCAGCCTGGAGAGGAGTGATAGAGAACAAACGAGGAGGCTCCAAGAATAGACCACAGAGCACTGTTTCTCAGTTTGACAACTTTAAGATATGTGGATGGCTGGGGAATTCTGGGAATTGAAGTCCAGACATCTTAAAGTTGCCATGGTTGAGAAATACTGCTTGGAGGGGAGGGAAGGAGGGAGAAAGAGAAGTAACCCTAGCAAGACACATATATTTACAAGCAGAAAACATCCTTCTAGATTAAATAACACAAATCTTAGGCTATGGTTGTCTGCAGGATTCAGAACAACACTTGTTTGTAGAGTTATACATATTTCTCACTGAATACGCATGGATTAGGCCAAAGAATCGTCGTGAGAGAGAAGCAATTTGGAATTAAGGAAAAGCTTCCCAATAGTGAGGACAATTAACCAGTGGAATGGCTTGTCTTCAGAAGTTGTGGGTGCTCCATCACTGGAGGTTTTGAAGAAGAGACTGGACAGCCACTTCTGTGGAGTGGGGTAGGGCAGTTGTGGCTAACCTTTTGGGGCTTTTGTGCCCAAAATTGTGCGTGCGCTTGCACACTCGCATGCCAACACCCAGAAGGCAATGTGCACCCCCCCACGCCCCTATGCATGCACACGTAATCCCCCCCCCACACACCCTGCTGCTCCCTTACCTGCACTGCGCCTCACAGCTGATTTTCGGCCAGTTTGAGGCCTTTTCCGGCCTCCCAGAGGCTTCAGGAAAGCTACTGCAGGCTTCTCAGGCCGAAAACTAGACCCGTTTTGTCACTTCCTGTATTTCCAGAAAAACAGGAAGTGACAAAATGGGCCTAGTTTTCAGCCAGAAAAGCCTGCAGAAGCCTTCCTGAAACCGCTGGGAGGCCGGGGGAGGAAAGGGTCCTGATTCCCTTCATTAGCTGCAGCTGGGTAAACAGGATTTTAAAAGGGTGTTTGCATACAGCACCTTGCTGGAAGCAAAGCATGCATTATTTTTGGCAAGTTCTGGCATCCTCCCAACTGTGTGTGTTTCATTATCTTTTGAAGTCTGCAATTCCTCATCCTGCCCTATCTTGTTAATTGCTGCAGTGTGTTTTGTGTTGGTTTTTATTTATAACTTACATGTACTTTGGGTTCGGACGGAATTTCTTCCCTTTAAGAACTGTTTGTGGGAGTTTTCTCTCCAGCCGATGATAACTGGACATTGGGGGCCAAGTTGGAGGTATTAAAGGGACTTTACCTACTTTTGTGACTTTGTTGCTTTTGTGTCATGCCACTTTGGGTCATCACAGTCCTCTGGACCATAAGCTAGCAGACGGGGGGAGGAGGAGAGTCCAACTTCTCTTTTGAAGATCAGCCTCCAATCTCAGGAGGGGAGACTCAATCAGCCTGAAAAGTGCCATCACTTTGTCCCGGAGAACAAAGGACTGGCCTCCCAATACAGATAGTTTTGCTCCTTTTTACGACAATTCTTGGCACAATTGTTAAGCGAATCACTGCAGTTTGTAGCCTGGTTGTTATGTGAATCTGGCTTCCCCACTGACACTGCTCGTCAGAAGGTTGCAAAAGGAACATCTTTAATTTTTCACGTATTAACAGCAGCCAGAATTGTGTTTGCACAGCAATGGGAAAAGGAAGAGATTCCTCCAGATGAAATTGTAATTTAAAAAAAAAAAAAGAATGTGCAGAAATGGATAGATTAACACTTAAAATTAAGGAGAAATAAGAAACTGAATCTTTTTTTAACATGGGATTTGTTTGATCAATGGCTAATTAGTCGAAACAGAACTTAGAAACTTAGAAATATAAGAGAAGGATCATTTACAATGAAGATTTATTAAAATGGATAAGTAAATATTATTATTATCATGTGATCATTACTGATGTTAGGAATATTATTTTTACTAAGACCAATACTACATCTCAATCTCAGTTGTACCCAGACAGCATGCTGTTTATATAGATACTAAATTTTTATGTTTTACATTGTAAAAAAATAAATTAAAAAATTGTACAAAAGAAAAAAGAAAAAAAGAAGGTTGTAAAAGGGGATCATGTGACCCCCAGGACACTGTGACCATCCTAAGTATGAACCAGTTGCCCAGCCTCTGAATTTTGATCACGTGATTGCAGGGATGCTGCAACGGTCCTGTTCCCAGCTTTGGAAGCCATATTAGCACCAGAAGCTTCCATGCTACCACATTCTTGAGCCTGGGAAGATGGGAGGGGGGAATTTCATGGAGCGTATGTGGTTAGACATAATAGCATCCTTCTTCTAAGTCAGGGTCATGTCATTTCTGCACCTGGTGGAAAGGACATCTCAAGTTGGGATGGATGGTGATTGGGGCATGTGATGGAATGATGGGTGCAGGGGGTGGATTTGTAATGTTTTACTTATTGGAGGGAAACCCGGATCTTTCAGATTCAGGATTTCCCAGATGTGCCAGTATAACTACTCTAATAAAAGGAAACTCTGAGAAAATGCCTGTCTCAGGGTTTTTAACTGAAGTTGGGTTTTTCTGGAACCCTGACACCTAAGTATGAAAAATGGTCATAAGTCACTTTTTTCAGAGCTGTTATAACTTTGAACAGGTCACTAAGTGAACTGTTGAAAGTCAAAGACTACTTGTATTTGTGCATGGGGAATTTGCAGGTATTTCCTCTTTACAAGGAGGAAACAGGCGACACCCGTTTCAGTTCCATGTATCCCAGGAACAGTAAGGAATGAGAGCAAGAGAGAAAAAGAGGAGGAATCATTTTCTTTCAGGTTGAAAAAGAGATGGGCTTTTATTACTGCACACTGAACACTTGGTGAACAAAGATTTGTTGTCCATCACAGGACTCAATTAATCCTGGAACACCCTTTTTATTATTGCTCTTGAGATCTTATTGATCTGCTTAGCATTTTGATATTCACAGTTACAGAGGCTTGGAAGACCATTAGCAAGGAGCACCTGCCAAATTCAAAGAACTGGAGTATCAACGGAGAACCATTCAGCTCCTCTCCTTCCTGAATGGAAGACACCTGACCTGCAACCTGCTAATTAGGTCCAGTGAGCAAAGGAGGGAGGTAGACTTTCCAAAGGTCTGGCAAGGATCCTCGTTATTTTAGCATATCTGGTTGTCGTGCAGAAAAATGGGACCTCGGTCAAGAAAACTGAGGTTCAGAAAAGCTGGGAAACACAAAATGGTACCAACTGGCCCTGCCGCACAGCCTGGAGTTAGGAAAATACTCCCATTGGCACACTGGTAAATGCAGTATTATTGGCGGCCATATGAAGTGGACCAGACAGGAAGCCCAACAGATGAGTTAATTCTCCTAAGAATTAGTATTAACAGAACCTTGCAAGTCTTAAAGTCCTTTGCTTCCCCCGCCCCCTTTACAGCCCTAAAACTAGGGAGGGTCTCTTCTGATGTCTTACCCTACCCACATACCTTATGCCAGCTAAGCTGCCTTTTGTCTGATTGTTCCCTTGCTGCCTATTATTACTCCGTCTCCCAAGGTCATCCCCACACACCATTACAATTATAGTGCCTTTTTTATACTGTTATGTAATTTATTCTGCAGTGTTGCACTTTATGCTGCATAAACACCAAAATAAAATTGGTGGATGAATGATGGATTAATTGATTAGAAGCAACTCTTGGGCACTTTTGAGAATAAGAGAAAAATGGAAGCTTCTTTCAAAGGGGAATTAAACTTAATTGTAAGGCAGAGTTCAGCATAGCATTAATCCGGAGGTGCGAGGCAGTGCGATGACTCGATGGATAAGACACTTTCCAGCTGACAAGCCCAGTGTCTTTATTCACTGGTTCAAGGTCTGAGCAGCGTTTGATGCGGTGAGCTCCCATTCCTGCCCCAGCTCCTGCCAACCTAGCAGTTTGAAAACATGCAAATGCAAGTAGATAAATAGATACCACTTTGATGGGAAAGCCACATGATAATAGAAGCATTTCTCAGATAAGGCAGGCTCCCCCAACTGAGAATCAGAGAGGAGCACTGCCCCCTTGAATCAATCATGACTGAACAGGGGGAACCTTTCAACTTTTTAAATCTGAAGGCATCTTCTATCCAGGTTTCTGAGATCTTATAATTAGACAAAGAGAACAAAAACAGTGGCCTTGAAAGATACTTCTCAATAGTGAAAAAATGCCCAGAAAGCTTGAGCAACAAACATAGGGAGTGCCTAATTAAGTCTTTCTTGATACATTGGCCCTAAAATGCAAGCCAGGTGAGGAAACATCACAAGGGTTACATGTGTCTAATCACACTTGGCCAATGTTCTGTTCTGTTCTGTTCTGTTCTGTTCTGCTCTGTTCTGCTCTGCTCTATTCTAGCCAAGTATAAGAGGCATGTCTTTTATTGGGCCCAAGGCTCCAGAAGGATCTAACCCAGGTGGCAATTTAATTACTATGAGGAAACATAAGTAAATTTGAATAGGAGGGGACATTAGGAGACCTATAGAAACTTACTACATCCAGAGCCTTCTCAAGAAGAGACAGGGTGTTTTACGCAATTAACCTAAAAATTGTTATCGGAATGATACAAATAGGTGTTTCCTTCTCTCAAAAACTAGTTCCAGAGCCCTTTCTGCTTCTCGGAAAGAGAAGGGCAGCTGGTCAGAGTATCATGGTACCATAATAATCTGGGGAGTTTATCCCAGGGATAATGGGAACAAGGTCTATTGCCAACTGGGAGATTCAAATTAGATGGCAGGCTCTTCTTCAGAACAAATGCTAAAGAAAGCAAAAATGCCAACAAGGAGCAAAATAGACAGCATAGGAGTGAGCCTTCGTGAGCTGTGGTATAATTCAAAAAATGTAAATAATACATAATTTCATAATTAAAGAGAACCTTTCTCATGACCGACAAAATCAAATGTGCAGAATATTCATTCATCATTCATTCAGTGTTGAGGCTGCTTGACTTCAAATGACTAGGGAGAAGTGGGGTTACATTTTAAAAAGCAGAAACAATTTAAAAGGAATAAGATAATAAATACTCAGAATACAGACTCTAAATTATAGTGTATAGATACGTATTGGGTGTTCCTGATCTTGTTCCCCTTCAAATCCCCATATCTGATTAAACAAAAAAAGAACCTCAATTCTGACCATTGATAGGTTGTGGGTTTTAACACCAGCACCCAGTAAGTCCTGAATAAGCAAGCATAAGATTGGCAAGAAAAATTGGAAAATCTATGCACATAACTCTGGAAGCGACAAGCAATCCCCTCCCCTCTTCTGAATATGAAGAAATTAGCAGATGATGTATTTGATGTATAGACTGGAGCTAGGAGCTCATTTATAACCTTCCTTTTCTCTGTATTACTATTTCCAAAAGCCGCACATCAAAGGGAAAAAAAGGGTGTGTGTGTAAAATATGGGAAAGAAGACTGAAGAACTAGGCAACAGCTGTAATTATCCTTTTCCACAGGGTAAATAGCAATTTTCCATTCAATTAATGGCTAAAATTTTCTCTAATAACTTACATGGATGGTCAAATGATTAACACACCAAAGGCTGGTCCATGTCACTTTTTTTTTAATAAAAAGAAAATATTTAGCTACAGCTCAAACCAAAACAGATAATTATTTTTAGGGAAACAAAGAAGTCTGAGAATGCTGAATTAATAACTCAGATTATTACTAAGGAAGTTTTTTTTTTACATTTCTGAACATCACTGTCTGCTGTTATGAGTTAGATCAGGAGTCTCCAAATGTGGCCACCTTTAAGATTGTGGACTTGGCATGGCTGTCTGAGGAATTTTGGGAGTTGAAGGCCACAAGTTTGTGGAAAACCTTTTTGGAAAAAGTTGAGAGATGATCAAAGGCCTGGAGACTAAAACATATGAAGAACGGTTGCAGGATTTGGGTTTGGCTAGTCTAGAGAAAAGAAGGATGAGAGGGGGACATGATAGCAGTATTCCAGTATTTGAGGGGCTGCCACAAAGAAGAGGGGGGTCAAATTATTCTCCAAAGCCCCAGAGGGCAGGTCAAGAAACAATGGATGGAAACTAATCAAGGAGGGAAGCAACCAGGAATTAAGGAGAAACCTCCTAACAGGGAGGACAATTAACCAGCTTGTCTTCAGAAATTGTGGGTGCTCCATCACTGGAAGAGTCTAGACAGTCACTTGTCTGAGATGGTATAGGGGGCTGGACTAGAAGACCTCCAAAGTCCCTTCCAGCTCTACTCTATAAAGTTGCCAAAATATGGAGAGCCCTGACTTAGATTCCTACCAAGCTCTTGATATTTGCTGATTCCAGAATGGCAGCCATTTTATGGCAAAAACAGAACAAAGGCTTTACTTCTGCTGCCATCTTATTCTCCCATTCCTCAGGTCAGATCTGTGTATCTGCCATTCTTCAATGGAAGAGGGGGGGGTTTGATACAAGTAATCCTTTTTGATGTAACCTGAATATCTTAAATCTTATATTTAATCTGTATAACTTGCACATGATATACAACTGGAGGATTGGAGCCAGATGTCTAGAAACTTGTCACCTCTTGGAGAGATAGCAAGAGGAGAAGGGGCCATAAAAGTTCCAGCTCCGAAAGAAACTTCCTGGGAAACTCTTCTCAACTACGTTCCCAGAAAGAAGGGGGTGGGGGGAATTAACACGTTGGTTCTTTGTAGTGACGAAATCCACACGGGACTAAAGGGAGGTGTTAAGTTTGCATAGAGAGGCAGACATGGAGTGCTTCAGCTCTTAATTTTATTGTGACTTCAACTCAGAACGAACCCCATTTGGCTTAGCCGAGGCAGCTATATATAGCCGGCTGCCTCGGCTGACAGCCAATCAGAGTGCAGGGTTTTCCCGCACTTTTTAACCAATGATTTCAAACACTTTACAAGAACAACCAATCAATTCAAACTCTGCATACATAACAGGAGGGGTTCTAATTCCCTTTATCTAAGCTGCATGCCTGGAGGCATATTAGACCCTACTTTGAACATCACTTGGATCTTTTCCTTTTCAATAAAGAATTCCTTTTGAAATACCCAGTTTTCAAAAGTTCATTCTTATCATCTGAAGGGTTAAGAGTCTGGCCCTTACACCTCAGGATCTTCCTTTCTGGACCAAAAGAGACATATTGCTCGAATGAAGGCCCATCTACGTGTCTCAGGATAATACTGCAGGATCCAATCTGGGTCAGTCACGAGGTTTTGTCTTCCATATTGACATATTTGTTTTGATGTATTTGTTTTGGCCTGAACATCTCCCTTGATCTATGAGTGAAATCCTGGGGCCGCTCTTAGAAAAGCAGGGGTGCATTTAACCAATTCTTTTTTCATCTATTCCATTCAGGGACAATACTGGAAAGTCTCTGTGCAAAGGCCAAGAATTTTTCCCTGCCAGTCAATCTGGTGTCTCTCTCAGCAAAAGATCCAATTGCTATTGATCTGATTGATTGATTGGATTAGATTTCTATAGCTGCCCATCTCAACAAGGGATTTGGGGCAGCACACATCATAAGACATTAAAACAATTAAAACTATGAAAATAATGCAAAATTAATATATATAGCTCCAAGTGAAACTGGTACAGCTAGTCCTTGGCTTATAATAGTTCATTTAGTGACTGTTCAAAATTATGACACTGAAAAAAGTGATTTATTTATTTATTTATTTATTAATGGGACTTGTATGCCGCCCCATCTTGTATCCCTTTTTCACACTTGTGGCCATTGCAACATCCCCATGTCACATGATCAAAATTCGGATGCTTGGCAATTGGTCCAATTTATGACAGCTGCAGTGTCCTAGGGTCATGTGATCAGTTTTTGCGACTGTCTGATGAGCAAAGTCAACAGGGATGCCAGATTCACTTAAACAACCATGTTACTAGCTTAATAAATGCAATGATTCACTTAACAACTGTGGCAAGAAAAGTTATAAAATGGGGAAAAGCTCACTTAACAAATGTTTCACTTAGCAACATTAATTTTGCGCTCAATTGGGGTGGTAACTGAGGACTACCTGTACTATGGATGTTAATCCAACCAGGAAACAGGGGCCCTGAAGTAAGGCTCCTGTTTCAAGTCTCCAGCAACGGCCTTCAGCCTCTTTCAAATACAAGGGGCCACCTGGAAAATGTACAACCTTCCAGACGAGGTATGACTAATACATCTCTTTAAAGCATATAGAATTTACCACAGATGGCTCCTGGCTGAGATTTATAATTGCTTTTTCAGCCAGAGGAACTGCAAAATGGGGACATCTCTCTTCTGCAACAGAACAGCCAAGGCAAAAATGACTTAGGGTAACTTCGGAGCAAGGCTGAGAGCTGCAAATTGAGTGATAGCCAGTGGTGAGATCGGGCGCTAATAATGCATGCGGCCATCTTTCAATTGTTAGCCCAGAATGTGAAGTAAAATGAGCCAGGTTCAATCAACCAGTTGGACTCAAAGGACTCATTCACCTGGGCACCCCAGAGAGTCTGGAAATATTAAATCACTTCTGCCTGGGAAAAGATGGAAAACTGGAAGAATTCCAGCAAAAATAATTGAATTGTCTGTTCATAGCATGTTAATGTTTCAAGAGGTGCATGGGAAAACATGGACAACATTCCTCAGTTCTCTAAGGAACATCCAGGCTGCCAGTCAATTCAGAGAAGGAGTATTAGTGCTAGAAATTGAAGAAATCTTTGCCCCATGATGTAAAAAAATAATCTGGGTTTGAAAATGAAAGTAATCAAATTAGGGAAATCTCTGCAACTCAACTTCTTCCTCTGTTAATAAATTAAAAATAAAATCTTAATTTTGGTAAAACTGGCTGCAAGATGATGAAGGCCACAATTTTTCATTCCCTCCATGCCTCTGCCCCCTCCCCTCCGTTGATCAGAGATTTCGGATGCAAATCCTACCCATCTGGGAGTTAGGAGAGGCCCTCTTATCCATGAAAGAAAAGCAGCACTGATGGTTGGTGGACATATTATGGAAAATCTAGCTATTTTGCACAAAAGCAACCTGCCAAGGCAGGGGCATTCAAAAAGCAGGCATTTTGCTGACAGGTAGTTGAAGTGCTTATAAGATTGGCCTTTTAGGAAATGGCTTCGTTCCAACTTCAAAGAGTTCAGAAGTGGAGAACCAGACTGTATGTGAATTTATGTGTCTGGTGATCCATCTAAGTAATTTTTCCTGGTGGTTCTTTGGATTTAAACAGGCCTGATGATGGAAATCGAAGATCCTGTAATTACCTGAGGATAAGTGTTACACACTTATTCTGTCAGACTGTGTGAGGAAGGTGGTCTCTCTGCAACTCTGGTTCCATTTCTGACACCAAAAATAATTTCTACTCACCACCTGCAATTATCCAAATTAGTATTATATTCCCTGCCTATCTATCATCTAACATCTTTCAATAGCAGCCTATCTCACAAAAATGTGACTGGGCATAAAAACTAATTTTTTTCCTTCATTCTATGAAAAAAAAGCACCAATCAGGCGTCCCATGACGTTTCCATTTGTGTCAGGTATGAATTGGATTTAGACTTCTGTTCCGGCACAGTCGCAAATTGCACTTTAAGTAGCCCCACATTTTTTGTGTCACAGAAACCTTTCCTATTTTACCTGACAAAATTTTCAAATTATGCTGATAAAGGAGAAACAGAGATCTTCCCTGCACCCTCAATTCTGTCACTGTATTACAAACACAATTCCTGGGTAGTAAGATTCCTGCCACTGTCTGTGTCTTAGAAGCAATTGACCAACTTAAGAGGAGTTCTGGAGAACAAGTCGAAAAAGCTGCCCCCAGCTTTTTGATGAAGTGGAAAAGAGCTGTCTGAATTTACTTCATGATTATACAGGCCTAAATTTGGCATCCATTAGGGATTATTACCTCTTTATTCTCACTTTGTGAGTTCTTTAAACAGCTGCAGAAGATGCTTTATTTTTATTGAACTGTATCTCAGGAGTCAAGAACCTGATTCATATCAAATACGGGCATGGAAATTTAATTGCTCTTGACACATGTCGATGATGATGATGATGCTATCCCTCTCAATCATGTCCGATTCTTGGCGATGCCATGGGCCAGCTCTCTCCACAGTTTCCAATCTAGAACAGCTTCTTCTTCCGAGTTCTTTTATGCTCTGGTGGGTATTGGCTTTGATGGTGTCCAGCCACTGGGGTTTTTGGCATCCTCCTTTCCTTTTACCACTGCCCATTCCAATATCATAGCCTTTTCCAGTGAGTTTGATCACATGACATGGCCGAAATAAATAAGGCAGGACTGGCACATTACTGCCCTGACATGGTAAAGAGTCTGTAGTTTAGTGATTGCCCCATTAATTTTGATCGATTTATGAATCGTGCTTTTCATTAGATGTTCAAGTATTGGGCTGTTTACCTGGATGACTTGCTGATCTATTTAGAGGATTCAATTGCTTGCATCAAACAGGTTCACATTGTACTCAGGTGATTCCCAACAACACAGCTTGTATGTGTTGGCTTGAGTTATTTTGGCAATTCCGTTTCCTCGAAGGCATCCAGAAGAACCCTGCTGAAGTGAAATGGATTCCATTTATCTTGCCAGGCCCCAAATGTACTCAAAGATGTGCAACACTTTCTGCAGTGTGCCAACATTTGTCATAATTTTATTCCTGCTTTCGCAAAGTGCACCCGCCTTCCTTATCCATCTTACAAAGGGGTTCTCTTCAAGTGAGTTTCTGAGACTGAGCAGGCTTTTCTCTTGTGAAAGAAAAATCGTTTCCTGTAATAAAATCTTTATGTATAAATATCATTTCTCTTTGTAAGAGCCATTTTGGTGAGCTACCTTGGCCAGGCAAAAACTCATGGGCTGATTCTATTCACCTATGAGAAACAAAGACCGTACAAATAAAACATTCACCTTCGTTGGCAACAGCCAGATGGGGCTGCAGTTTGGAACAGCTAAATATGTTTGCTACTTTGCCAAGACCACCAGGGATATCCATTAAAAAGGACTTTGTGTAATTTATGCACATGTTAAAATAAAACCTAGGATGAAATATAAATGAAAAAAAGAATGACATTGCCATGGGTCACCTGCCAGACTGGCCTCTAGGAAAGAACCACCCTTGATTCCACAGGTGTTAGAGAAAAGTTCCTTTTACTAGAGATGCTGAGTGCAGCATGAGCGAGGGAAGCTCTCAAGAAAAACTGTGTGAAAATCATATATTGACAGCAATCCCCAATGTCCCAAACCCTCCCCCGGAGACAAGTCCAACCAGGTGCCATTCCAACATTTTGGGAACCCGGTGCCTCAGGCTGGAACACCAGGGAAGATCCTGGATCCTGGAACACCAGGGAATATCAGAGAACTGGAAAGGAGCTGACATGGTTCCCATCTTCAAAAAAAAGGGGGGGAAAATAGACCCAGGAAATTGCAGACCAATCAGCCTGACATTAATACCTGGGAAAACCCTGCAAAAGATAAACAACAAATCTGTGAATATCTAGAAGCAAGCAAGGTTATAACTAGAAACAAATCAACATAGGTTTGTCAAAAACAGATCATGCCAAACCAATCTTATTTAATTCTTTGACAAAACAACTGAACTAGTGCACCAGTGAAATGCCATGGATATAGTATTCTTGGATTTCAGTATGTCATTTAACAAAATGGATTACAACCTAGTCTTTAATAAGCGAGAAAAATGTGGGATAGATAGCCTCCCCCAAGATGATATGCTCAAGATCCAAAAGGATCGTAATGGAGTTGAACACTGGGCCCTATCTAACAAAATGAAATTCAATGATGAGAAATTAGAAAAGTAAGGTTTTAAGCAAGCAAGGTAAACCAAAGGTACAGGTATAGGATATTGAAGCTGATTCAATAGCAAGCAGCAACTGCAAGAGGGATCTAGGAATCCTAGTAGATAATCACTCAAATATGAGCCAGCAGTGTGTTGCAGCTGCCAAAAAACCCCCAATGCAACCCTAGGCTGCATTAACAGAGGGATAGAATCAGGTATCACAACAACTGTTAGTACTGCTTTATAAAGCTTAGGCAAGACCGCACTTGGAATATTGCATCCAATTTTGATCATCACAATATAAAAAAGTTGTTGAGACTCTGGAAAGAGTGCAGAGAAGAGCAACAAAGATGATTAAGGGGCTGGAGCCCAAAACATATGAAAAATAGTTGCAGGAACTGGGTAAGTCTACTCTAGTGAAAAGAAGAATTAAGGGTGACATGATAGCAATGTTAAAATATTTGAGGGGCAGCCACAAAGAAAATGGGTTTTCAAAGCACCTGAAGGCAGGACAAGAAGCAATGGATGGAAACTAATCAAGGAGAGAATTACGGAGAAACTTCCTGACAGAGTGGAATTGGTTGCCTTCAGAGGGTGCTCAACGCTGGAGGCTTTGAAGAAGAGACTGCACACAGCCACTTGTCTGGAATGGTACAGGGCCTCCTGCTTGTGCAAGGGATTGGACTAGAAGACCTCCAAGGTCCCTTCTAAGTAATAAAGGTCATTTCTTAAACACCTTATGTACAGTTTCTGCATATACCTATAAGCTTCTCTATGAATTCTATTTTCTATGGTCTAAACGCTCCGTGAGTAGTTTGTTCTGATACTCAGCATTAAATGCATTTTGTTTTTCTGCAGTTATGAATTAAATTTTAAAATTATTTTTTTGAATTAAACTCCTTGCCATTCCCCCTACGACCTTTACTTCACCTCCTCTCCTCTATAATCCAAGATCTCTCCTTGCCTTTGTTATTCCCACAGATACATCCACTTTTGCTTTTGAGCCAAGTTTCTACAGGCAGCCCTTGTCCTGGGAGATGATGTCATTGCCTGGCCCAGGAGACAACTCCTGCCTGCTGAAAAGTAGCCTGATTTATTAACAAGGGGGTGTTAGTGGTGCAAGGTGCTGTGAGAAAAGGCACCATATCTCCTTGAAGCAGCTCCACACCCCATCTAAGTCTTCCCTTGATCACAAGAACCTAGAATGCCTACAGACTCGGTACAAGCTCCTGCAGTGTCAAATCAGGTGGGCACAGTTCTTTTCTTCTTCTGCCCTTCTCACTCTCTGGGAAAGAAGAGGGCGGACTGGAAAACACTGCAAGTTTAGAACATATGTTCATTCTTCCATTAATTGGAAAATGGATACCCAGCTCTTTGGTCCATCAAAAGATTGTTATCATGAGAACAAAGAAAGGGATGCCCCAGTGAACTCAGAGATAAATTGCATCCTAGGAGTGAAGGAAGTCACTTGTCAAGCTTTCTGTAACCTCACCTATTTTACTTTTTTTAAAAAAATATAGTTAGGGAAGCTTCTGTGAGAATTTCATTTTGGGTGCATTTGTGGTCAAGTGTCTGATGCATTTTGAATTTCACATCTCTAGCATCCTAACCTCACGGAACCAATGTTCCTCCCCAGACCTTCAATACTTTGTTCTACACAATTCCTTTCCCACCTTTGGCCCCCATTCCCCAGGAAAATATGGGGCTCAGATTCCTGACTGATCATATTTGTATTTGGCAGAAGCAAGACCCAGGTGCTCTGCTGGGATACATGCCTTTCCTGAAGGTCTATGGAGGTTCTTAGTCAACCAAGTCACGGCTGACCCAAAGGAGCTTTTTCAAGGGGCAACTGGACTTCCTTGTTTTTCTTTGAAGACATTTCACTTCTCATTCCAGAAGCTTCTTCAGCTCTGCTCTGCTGAAGAAGCTTCTTGGATAAGAAGGGAAATGTCTTCAAAGAAAAACAAGGAAGTCCAGTTGCCCCTTGAAAAAGCTCCTTTGGGACAACTTTCCTGAATCCTCTGCTTCATTCTCCTCCTCATCTTGGGAATGGGAAAAATTCACCCCAATGGCCAGCTGTGTTGAGACATTGGAAAAAGTGCAGAGAAGAGCAACTAAGATGATTACAGGCCCGGAGGCTAAAACATATGAAGAACGGCTGCAGGATTTGGGTGTGTCTAGTCTAGTGAAAAGGAAGACCAGGGGGGATATGAGAGCAGTATTCCAGCATTTGAGAGGCTGCCACATAGAGGGGGAGGTCAATTTATTCTCCAAAGCATCAAAGAAGGCAAGAGAAGAAACAACGGATGGAAACTAAGCAAAGAGAGACGCAACCTGGAATTAAGGAGAAACTTCCTATCAGGGAGAACAATTAACCAGTGGAACAGCTTGCCTCTAGAAATCGTCAGCACTCCATCCCTGGAGGTTTTTCAGAAGGGACTCGACAATCACTTATCTGAAATGGTATAGGCTCTCCTGCTTGAGCAGGGGGCTGGACTAGAAGACCTCCAAGGACCCTTCCAGCTCATCTTCTCCTCTCTCCTCTCCCATTACCAGCCACGGGGCCACAGTGGTTAGAGTGCAGTACTGCGGGCTACTTCTGCTGACTGCCGTCTGCCTGCAGTTTGGCAATTCAAATCTCACCAGGCTCCAGGTTGACCCCTCCTTCCAAGGGGGAGTAAAATGAGGACCCAGATTGTTGCGGGGCAAGAGGCTGACTCTGTAAAACTGCTTAAAGAGGGCTGTAAAAAGCACTCTGAAGTGGTATATAAGTCTAAGTGCTATTGCTATTGCCCTTTCCTTCCTTCCTTCCTTTGATCCTTCCTTCCTTCTTTGGTGGTGCAGTGGTTAGAGTGCAGTACTGCAGGCTACTTCTGCTGGGGCAACAGGCTGACTCTGTAAAACCGCTTAGAGAGGGCTGGAAAACTCTACGAAGCAGTATATAAGTCTAAATGCTATTGCTATCCTATCCTCCTCTTTCCTAGAGAAGGAACTCTTGCAGCTCCAGCATGACAGCCAGCTGGATTACTTAAAGCAGCCACCACCTCCTCTGTGACTTTTGGTGGCTTTCAGTTAGAATAGATGTCAATGCTTATGTTTCTTGTTCCCAGAATTATCCCTGTAGCAGTTCTTTAGCCATTAAGCCAACTAGACAGGTTCATGCTTTTCCTTGCCTGAAGCAATCGTGGGACAATTTCCTTGGGTTTTATTCCTGAACACCCCCTGACAAAGGCTGGGAAGTATTTTGGACCTGGTGGACCTTTGTTCTGAAAGGGTTCGTTTCATACCCAGTTGTGACCTTTCTCCTTTCCAAAGACGGTTCATTCAGCCATGTGTTTATTCGCTGTTTTTTTTTTTTTGGCCCAATAATGTGATCTCAGGCAGAGGCACTCCATTCATGGTCTGTTTGTGAAAGGCTCTCTTTCAACTCTTGGATGCTAAACTCCAACTTTTGTCAGCCAATCTCATGCGATCCAGTTTTGAAACTGAAAGGACAAATTCCACCCTGGAACGATACTGTCCCTGTTATATAAACCACCAGTAAGTCAGCTGGCTTGATCCCAGGCTCACAGCTCATTTGTTTGTCCTCAGGCTAACCACCTATGCCTGTTCCAGAGGCCTCCAGATTTCTCTAGGAACTCCAGGCAGCACGATAAAATCTCAAGAGCAACTCGTCTTGCAAAAGCTTATTATAAACTAAGCCTGACTGCCACCATTAGGAAGGCCTCCTTGATGCTGCTAATTTCCTTCGGCGTATAATTCCGCAATACCCACTTTCCTTTCTTTCCTCAACAAGACTATCTAAAAAAACCCACATGCGTCCCCTTTAATTAATTTGCAAAACTGAATCAAGCAAACGTAAATTCATTTATACTATTAATTCACTCTCCAAAAGCAACACCAAACATAAGAACCTCTGTTCTTGCCCTGACCTAACCGTACAGCAACGTGTCCGCTCCCGTGAACTCCGCACAGAACTAAAAAACGTCTAGACAACGGAGAGAAGGACCTGTACACTGACTACTGTGCTGACTGTATCAAAAGTACATCACACAACCCACAGCCCAGCGTCCAACCCTACTTCAACCAATCCACCATCACTAGGCATGCACGCCCCTAACTACCTCAATTAAAACTACAACTGGCCTTAAATGCAAGCTACTCAGTGCAAGAAGCCTTGTGAATAAAATACCTGAATTTCTCCTCTTACTAAATATGGCTAAATTTGACATCATATTTGTCTGTGAAGCATGGCTCAACACATCTCTCCCTGACTCCATTACCTCAATAAGAGACTATAATGTTTACCGATCAGATCATGAAACCCATAGAGGAGGTGGTGTTGCTATCTTCTATAAAAAGTCCTTACATCTAAAAAACATCCAAGTTACCCAGGAGCTTGCTCTTCCTGAGACCATCATCTGTGAACTGTCCTTAAATATCACATTTTGATTCTTACTATGTTACAGAGCCCCTGATTATGACATCGAACATGTAAACAAGCTAAATTCACTACTAACACGGGCAACATCCTGCCCACATACTTTTATCTTTCTTGGTGACTTCAATCTACCTCATATTAACTGGACCCTAAACGAACGTAAAACTGAACCCATACATGCAACCTTCTACAATGCTGTAACAAATCTGGGACTGAACAACTAGTAACCAACAATACCAGACTTAACAACTGCCTCGATCTCATCTTCTGCAATAGTTTGAATTCAATTTACGGAATACAAATTATAGAACCCTTTTGCAACAGTGACCACAACATGATTGACTTTTGTCTCAACATACGTCCACACAAAAATCATCACAATGACGTGATCCCCAATTATAACTTCAAAAAAGGCAACTATGATCTTATAGACAACGATCTCTCATCCCTTGATTGGCAATCTCTATTCACTGGATGCAATACTGTTGAAGACCATTACAGCATATTTTTACTTGAAATCCAAAGAGTCATCAAACTATATGTACCAATAATAACTCCCCAAACCAGAAAAAACAGATTACCCATAACAGTAAGGAAGCTTCAATCCAAAAAGAGATCACTTTGGCGAAAAAACAAATCTGGTCATGTTGCCAACTTCAAAAGCTGATACAAAAATTTAGGCCACCAGATAAAGACTGAATGCACCAATTATTTATTTATTTATTTATTTATTCGACTTGTATGCCGCCCCCTCTCCGAAAGGACTCGGGGGGCGGCTCACAGCTAAAAATACAACAATAAATAAATTACCTAAAAAGATATTAAACACAATTATCACATTAAACAAGAGGAAAGCCTTCTACGCACCAATTCCACCACGCTTTCTACAATTTTGTAAACAGCAAACTAAAAGACTCAAGGTCCATCCCACCCCTGAAAGGACCTAATGGTAAAGACTGCAATGATGACACCATTAAAGCCAACCTCTTTAACACATTCTTTGGCTCAGTATTTGTAAACAGCAGTGGATCATGCCCAGTATTTCCTAGTCGAACCACAGACAACTACAATGATCTAATAAATATAGATTTTACCGAAGACAATGTTGATAAAGCACTACGCAATCTAAAACCATCTCTATCTATTGGACCGGGCGGAATAAGTGCCTACTTCTTAAAAAAGCTATCCACTGCCATAGCTGAACCTCTAAGCATAATCTTTGAAAAATCTTTCAGGACCAGCTCCTTGCCAAACCTATGGTCACTAGACATGGTCATCCCCATCTTCAAAAAGGGAGACCCCAGCTAGAGTTGAAAATTACAGACCAATCTCTTTATGTTGCGTCGCCTGTAAAGTCATGGAATCAATTATTAACCAATCCATTATCCTCCACTTAGAGACAAACAACCTACTCTCTAACAAACAATATGGTTTCAGAAAAAAACTATCCTGTAATCTGCAACTCTTATACTGCAAAAACATATGGACTACACAACTCAATCAGGGCAAAGCAATAGACGCAATCTACATAGACTTCTGTAAAGCCTTTGATTCAGTGGTACACGACGAACTACTACTAAAACTAAAATCTTATGGTATCTCTGGACACCTGCATAACTGGATAGAAGCATTCCTGTCAAACAGACAACAAATGGTCAAAATTGGGAGTGTATTATCAAATTCTGTACCTGTCAATAGTGGTGTCCCCCAAGGCAGTGTTCTAGGACCACACTATGTTTATACTTATACCTATTATCTTGTAAGCAATTGACCAATAAATAAAATAAATAAATAATTGCAGAGGTCAAACTAACCACTTTTCACCAGCACAATGGTGTTTAAAAGTTTGTGAACCTTTTGAAAGTTCAGTGTTTCGGTATAAACATGACCTAAAGTAGAGGTCTCCAACCTTAGCAACTTTATGACTTGTGGACTTCAACTCCCAGCAAAGCTGGTTGAGGAATTCTGGGAGTTGAAGTCCACAAGTCTTACAGTTGCCAAGATTGGAGACCCCAGCTTCAGCCTATTGCTATGGCTCATGAAACATCAGTCTGCATGAAATTGGACACTCCGCAGATTTGTTCAGGATTATTTTGAGGGGGTGGGGTGTCCCCGGGAGATCGCTAGGAGCACTTCCATTCTAGACCATTCTGTAGAAAACATTCGTGCTAAGTGGGACAGATAAAAGAACAATTTCAAAACTCAACAATAAAGGTTCCCCGGGGGACCCTTTCAGGTATTTCTGCCAACTTCTGATATATTGCTGAAATCACCCCCAAAATGATTAGCTGCAAATTTCAGAGCCATTTTCATCCTGCTCTCTAAAGGGTTGCTGCTTTTAGATGAGTGATGGCTGTAACAGCAGCCTTTAGTCTGCCTTTTACTCCATTGTACAGATTGATAAAATAAAACCGATTCTCTAGAAATGGAACACACATTTGTAAGTGAAATCTTCAGTCCCAATTATATCAGCATGGTATCATTCTCACATTTCTTTAAAGCTTATTGGGATTATTCTTGTGAACAGTAATGAGAATCCTGACATGTTGCCATATTTTGCCGGAATGGATTTTGGAGCTTTTAAATGGTCAAAAGATCAAAGACATTTCAAAATATGTGTGATAGCATTTTCAGCCAGTCCTGGGGAAGAAAAAAAACGAATTAGCATTCTTTCGGTTGTTAACTTTTTCCCCTTCTCCTTATTTTGTCATCTTCAGATTTTTCCAGCCCTTATAAGGATTTTTCTATTTTAAGAAATGTTATCATTCTCACTGTCATTTTTTAAAAGAATGAGACAACTGAACAAACGACTTAGTTTTCCCTCTCATATTTAGCATAAGCAATTACAATACAAGAGTTTTTGTCACTATTGTCACTGTATTTTCTCTCTGTCTATGATTAATGTGAGGAAAAATGGTTGTGGAAATCCAATAAAATGTGAGGAAAAACAGTTGTGGAAATCCAATAAAAGAATAATATATGGTGAAATAAGAACTAACTTCGCCACTAGAGTTCAAAAGAACCGAATCCAATTATAACATAAACAGCAAGTGTTTTGTTTTCACATTTACAATTATACAATCTGATGGCAGGAGGGGATCTTGGGGAGCTTCTGGTTCAACTGGGGCAGAAATCCTCCCACCACCTGAGAAAAAATGGCTGCCAGCCTCTTTTTTTTTTGAAAATCATCAGTGTTGGACCGTTTCACCACTTAATCACCCTTACACTCAAAAAACCCCTCCTTGCCTCGAGTTTGGGGCTTTTGCTGTAAAACTTCCACCCATTGGCTCTTGACCTACCCATCCCATAGAATCTATAGGGAATAATTCAACATGCTCTTCCCTGTGAACACCCTTCATGAACCAATATTCCAATATCTCAGGGGCTGCCCCAAAGAAGAGGGAGTCAAGCTATTCTCCAAAGCACCTGAAGGCAGGACAAGAAGCAGTGGGTAGAAACTAATCAAGGAGAGAAGCAATCTAGAACTAAGGAGGAATTTTCTGACAGTGAGAACAATTAATCATTGGAACAGCTTGCCTCCAGAAGTTGTGGGGGCTCCAACACTGGAAGTTTATAAGAAGAGATTCAAGGTGCTGGGGTTAACCTATATAGCCCTGCATGGCTCGGGTCCGGGGTACTTGCAGGAGCGCCTCCTACCAGCATCGAGGTCCAATCGCCCGGTATGCTCCCACAGGCAGGTCCTCCTGGGGGTGCTGTCGGCCAGACAGTGTCAGTTGGCGGTCCCCTGGGGGGAGGGCCTTCTCTGTGGGGGCGCCCACCCTTTGGAACCAACTACCCCTGGAGCTACGTCTGGCCCCTGACCTGCGCTCCTTCCGTTGTGATCTCAAGACCTGGATGTTTTTACAGGCCGGCCTGGATTGAGCGGGGTTGGGGATTTTAATTTCGGGATGTTTTAATATTTTATAATTATTTGGATTGGGTAAATTGTTTATATATTATATCTATGTTTCTGTGTAAGCCGCCCCGAGTCCCCCCGAAGATGGGGCGGCATATAAATCCAAATATAAAATAAAATAAATAAATAAAAGAGACTGGATAACTATTTGTCTGAAAGGGTATAGGGTTTCCTGCCTGAGCAGGGGCTGGACTAGAATACCTCCAAGGTCCCTTCCAACTGTTATTCTATATTCTATATTCAAAGACTGGGATCATGCCCCCCCTTAGTCATCTCTTTTTTATGCCAAACAGACCCAGTTAAAGGAGTCATACAGAGAGAAAAAGAAACATTACTTTCTAAAAGAATGAATAGCTTTTGGGCAGCACCTAGGTAGCCTTGGCAGAACTCAATAAAATGAAACAAGGCTGGACATGGTTAGGACTTAGCTGGGAGACCAAGGAAATAATGGGCTAGAGTGGCAATTAAAAAAAACCCTGCCCTGCATGGGGGCATTTTTAGAAACCAAGATTGTCATCAAGATACTTCTGATTCCAGAAAAGGACAACAGAAAACAGCTTCCGAAGTGTTGCCCAGAAATCCACATGAATGTGTTCATGCTGTCCTTTGGCAGATTGATTTGAGAGGCAGCACTTCACATTTCTTCCACTAGTTACCAATAGTGTATTTTTTTTATGGATGAGTTGTGCTAATCTTTTCCAGTTTAGGTTTAATCCAGATGAGTTGAGAAGTGGTACTTTCAGGACTGTTATTGCAAAATGGCACAAAGATCAGTTCTACCCCATTCAGGCACGATATATGCCCAACTCTGGATTAGGCCTCTATAAAATCTCAGTCTTGTCTGGATTAAGTTCACACACACACACACACACTGACGGGGGAGAGAGAGAGAGAGGGAGGGAGGGAGGGAGGGAGGGAGGTTATTCTACACCAGAGATCTCCAAACTTGGCAACTTTAAGACCTGTGGACTTCAACTCCCTGGCTGGAGAATTTTGGGAGTTGAAGTCCACAAGTTTTAAAGTTGCCAAGTTTGGGGACCCCTGTTCTACACTATAAACATACCTTTTCCTTGCATCCATTCAACAATTTAGGACTTTCAACACTCGCCTTGGCTTAAGTTATGGCTAGGAGAGAAAGTGACGGTCAATAGGATACAGTTTCCAAAACAGCTGGTTCTTAACGTATGGCAATAATCCAGCCTGGCAATTGTGATTATAAGTCTTGATGGTTGTAAAGCAAGGCATCCCATGACCAACCTGATTTTATGACCTTTTTGTGGTAGTTGTTAAGTGAATGGGGCAGTCATAAAGCAAACATAGTGGTCATTAAGTGACACCCTCTCCCGCTCTTAGAAGCCGAGGGTCAGTTCTCTTGAGCAAAGAATTCTTAAGAGTAAAAAAACCAGCATGCTCAAACCCAATTTTGCAATTTGGATGAGAAAGGTTTATTTCTACACACACACACTCTCTCTCTCTGCTTAACTTTGGGGTACTCCCCCCTTCCTTGTCAAGCTCTTCCTTGACATCAGCCTGAGCTTCAGAAAGACCTTAAATGCTGCTGAAAGAGGAAACAAACGTGACTGTCACATTTGGAAATGCAGAGCCAAAATGTGTCTCATTTGCTGAGTGATTCATTTTGATTGCTATCTTGGGGCTGTCAACCAGAAAACATGGACAGCCACTGAGGGAAGCTACTAAGGCACCTAAGCAGACCTGCAAAGCTGTCTGGCTTGACAGCTCTTCAGGAGATTCATGCCTGTTTACAAAAAAAGAGGGGAACCAGGACGGTGCAAGGGCTCGTTTCCTTTTAACTCTTCCTGGGCTCTTGAAGCCTTGATTCATGTCTGGGAAGAGACAGGACGTGATTGTAATAGGAAGACAAGAAGAGCACTTCTGCAACTCAACCACCTATTCCACAGATGGCAAAAAAACCGCACAGTGAAGGCCTCCATTCTAAGCTCCCTCAAAATAACACCCATTTCAGCATAGACACCAATCTCGTTTGGAATTTATTCTGGTTCCAAATGGATGTTTTTCAACCCTCAAGTTGCCATGTCAGAGGTGAAAGCAGAAATAAATAATAATTCTTATTATTTACATCCACACATACCGCTTTGCACACCCATCCATTCATGCTTACAGAGAGAGAGAGAGAGAGAGAGAGAGAGAGAGATTATTCTCTACTATCACATACTTTATCTCTTTTTACACTTCCTTCCCTGAAACTTGTTGTAAATCTTCTACCTTTGAGAAGCTAACCACTTCTCTTTGTATAATACCAGTAAAACCAGCGAATGTGTAACATCAATATATCTTTGGGAAAGCTGCATAGTGAATACTATAAATTAAGAAATGTTGTATAGTATAAAGAGTATACTGGGGGCTTTTTAAACAAATGGAATTTGCTGAAAAAAATCCAATGAAACATAATATATGTCCGGACTGCCACGTCATACCTGCGTTTTACTTTTTCTCAGTGCTATGAACCCCGGGCGTGGGGGGGAGGACTGAATGGGAAGGGGGGAAAGAAGGCTCCACTATTCACTGTACCAGCTGGAGATACAACTGCAAGGACAACTGTCTGGGAAGGAAGACAGCCGCATGGCATACTAAAGAAGACCGTTCCAACAACATCTGGCTTGAACGATCGGACAACGATGCACCAAAGTCACGGAGAATCTTGAGAAGGGGAAAATACATTTGGGAATTTGGCACAGGAAAACTTGGGTCTGGGTTTGCTTTAACTGTGTTCTGCCTGATCTTTAGTCAACTATACCTTTCTCACTAAATGGAGTCAAGGATCATTCTTTCTTAAAGGTTTGAGCTGAGGCAGGGCTGACAATATGTAGATATCTGTGGCAAAACCATTTTGCATTTTAGTGACGGCAGCACCTTGGACAGCACCAGTAAAACAGCTTCCCTGCCAGGGTTAGAGAGCTAAAATCCAGGAACTAAAATCCAGAAGCTCTTTAGAACGATCAGCCTTCATTGTAGGTAAATCTTAGCTCCAAAGTGGTCACCCTGGAGACATGAAGTCAACTGGGCCTTTTCCAAAACGATCCAATAGATACCATCCTTTTTTCCAGTTTCTCACTGCTTTGGAATTCAGAGGTACCCATTTTCTCTTCCAGCTATCCAGAAACCAAAAGCACACTAAGTAAAAGGGTCAAAGATCATTTGGGGATTACTTGTTTTAGTTTCCCAAGAGAGAATGGCATCAGGAGGATTCTTGTCAATCACAACAAAAAAGAAAAGTTGAAGGAGTCTGTAGATTTAATGCATAGTATGTCATTAAAGGGTTTTTTTTAATTTTCATTTATAAACTGAATTAAGCATGCTAATTAATTCTATTCTATTCTATTTTTATTGAATCCTTTGACTATTATTAAGTGTTGTACCTGATGATTCTTGACAAATGTACCTTTTCTTTTATGTACACTGAGAGCATCTGCAGCAAGACAAATTCCTCGTGTGTCCAATCACACTTGGCCAATAAAAGAATTCTAATTCTATAAGGCCAGGCCAAACTTCCAAAAAGGTTGCCAAGTAAACTGAAGAGATTTTCGGGCCATTGCCAGGAATCAACACTGACCTGGAGACCGATGATGGTGACAGGATGATATATTACTAAGGAAATTGGCCGTTTAAAATAGGCTCTTGGAAAGAAAGAAGGAAACAAGAGAGAGAGAGAGAGAGAGAGAGATTCAGCATATGGGAGTTGAAAAAAATGTGTGTGAGCGTGGGTGTGATTTCATTCGCAATTTTAAAATACATTCATTCCATTTTAGAGTAGATTCCAGATTCCAGAAATCTGGGTCACAAACTTCTTTTACCCCTTCAATCCACTCAGGCCTCATTTTTTTAAAAAAAAAAGTGGAATATTTTCTCTCCTATAAATTGAGCAGGGAATTAACAAGGGTTCGTTTTCCTTGAGGTAGCAGGTGATGCACCCCAGGACAGAATTCTTGGGTGAGTTTTTCTTAAACTTGGTGGCATTTCCAAAGGCAAAAAGGGATCCTTCAGCAGATATGGACAGTTGAATAAGATATCAAGAGAAGGGATTAGACAACACACAAGGACTGCAGGGGAGAAGAAGATGCATGAAAACTCTGATGGGAGCCACCAGAATCTACAAGGCTAAAAAAATGCTTAATTTTTTAAAACCTAATTTAATCTTAAATCAGTTTCACATCCTGAAAGGAGAAAAGAAAGCACTGTAAATTTTGGGTTTTGTTTTAATTTAGCCGTGGTACAGGTAGCCCTTGACTTATGACCACAATTGAAACCCAACATTTCTGTTGTTAAGTGAGATATTAGTTAAGTGAATTTTGCCCCATTTTACAACCTTTCTTGCCACAGTTGTTATATGAATCACTGCAGTTATTAAGCAAGCAACCCGGTTGTTAAGTGAATCTGCTAGTCAGAAAATCACAAAAAGTGGATTATATGACCCCTGGACACAGCAACGGTCATAAAAGTGAGTCAGTGGCCAAATTTCTATCGCGTGACCATGGGAATGCTGCCAACGGTTGTAAGCGTGAAAAATGGTCGCAACTCACTTTTTTTCAGTGCTGTTGTAACTTTGAAAGGTCACTAAACAAATTGTTGCAAGTCAAGGGCTACCTGTAACAGCCATCTGCTAAGACAGTTTCTTCTTCTCTATAGCTAAGGGATTCTCCTGCTTCTTGAAATCTTTGATGGCATGGCTAGCAGTGGTAGGATTCAAATTTATTTTTACTACTGGTTCGGTGGGCATGGCTTGGTGGGCATGACAGGGGAAGGATATACTGCAAAATCCCCCTTCCCTCCCACCCCACTAACCTGCATTCCAGCTCCGTTCTCCTGTGCAGGGCAACCAAAGAAGACCCAGCCGATCAGCTGGGACTCAATGGGAGGCAGAGAAGAGATGGAGTTGGCAGGGCCAGTCAGAGGGGGTATTGGCCAGTTCTCCAAATGACTCCAAATTTCCGCTACCGGTTCTCCAGAACTGGTCAGAACCTGCTGAATACCACCTCTGGTTCTGTGACAGAATGAGCTATCTACCCATTTTTTGCTACTGGTTCTCTGGGCGTGGCTTGGTGGGCGTGGCTTGGTGGGCATGGGAGGGGAAGGATACTGCAAAATCCCCCTTCCCTCCCCACCCCACTAACCTGCTTTCCAGCTCCCTTCTCCTGTGCAGGGCAACCAAAGGAGACCCAGCCGATCAGCTGGGACTCGATGGGAGGCAGAGAATAGATGGGGTTGGCGGGGCCAGTCAGAGGCGGGATTGGCCGGTTCTCCGAACCACTCAAAATTTCCACTACCGGTTCTTCAGAACCAGTCAGAACCAGCTGAATCCCACCTCTGATGGCTAGTGAATAATGTTCTCTCAATTGTAAATTAATTGCAGAGAGAAAACGAGCACATGGTAATAACAATATAAAACTCATTGTGGTAATCAAAGCAGTGAAAGTCTTCCAGAGATCTTTTTGACAAATAAAAATAGGGGTTATCACGCCAGCTTTTAGGCTATCAAAGGAACAAAGGGGGAGCTGGGGGGGGAGAACGAGCCCCATGCCTTTGTCTGATGAATGCCGGTAGCACCAAAAAACTCGGCAATTGCCTGATTAACGGAGCTGTCGCAGCCCACTGAGCAAAAGGCAGTGAGCTCCCTTTGAACAGGTGAGAATAAGAGAAGCTGCAAACATTACTCATCGACCGCCACATACAAAACACTTCCTGTTCTCTGAAGCAGAAATGCAATGAGCGGTGCAGAGGATTAGCAACACCTTGTTCAGGTGACTAATCTTGACATTCCCCCCCACTAGTTTCAGAGAAAAATTCTTCTGCAGGCTCTTGCTCCATACCTGTCAAGGAGCAGCCTTCATTCTGTGCTAAAAGAAAGCCTCAAGTTTTTTCCCCCCTGCACAAGAGTCTACCCTGTTTTTTCATCTGATCCCAGGGTGCGGGAGCGTTTCTCCTGGGTTCCTCCTGGTAGTATTTTCACGCTCTGTGGTGGCGCAGTGGTTAGAGTGCAGTACTGCAAGCGACTTCTGCTGACTGACGGCTGCCTGCAATTTGACAGTTTGAGTCTCACCAGCTCAAGGTTGACTCAGCCTTCCATCCTTCTGAGGTGGGTAAAACAAGGACCCAGATTGTTGGGGACTCTGTAAACTGCTTAGAGAGCGCTGTAAAAGCACCCCAAAGTGGTATATAAGTAAATGCTATTGCTCTGCCAGCAGGGATGGAGCAGCTACTGTGGTTGCTTTCTTTCTGTTTTTGTTATGTATATTTATTGTGTTCTATCATAAAAGGTAGAATACAAAACAGAACAAAACAAAACAAAAACATATGTGCAGCACTAACGAAGAAAAATATGGGGCACAAAAAGAGAGGAAAAGGTGACCCAGATACCAAACAAACTGCTTTCTTTCTACCACCCAAAACTTCCCACGCTTCTCAGCCAGAAAAAGCTCCACAGAAGACTCTTCTGGGATCAAACTGAGGCTACTGTGGGCCATCGGAGAGATGGCTGAACATCAAGCAAAAGGACATTCATCCACTCCTCTCCGCTACACCATCCCTGAATGGAGCAACAAGCAAACTCCACCTTGACTGTTACCTGATATGACCTGTCGCCAAGGATGGGACTTTCATCAAGCCTCAGTAAAGGCCACACCTGGAACACTGCATCCACTTTTGATCACCACGTTACAAAACGCATGTTGAGACTTTGGAAAAGGTGCAGAGAAGAGCAACTAAGATGATTAAAGGCCTGGAGAGTAAAACATATGAAGAACAGCTGCAGGATTTGGGTTTGGCTCGTCTAGAGAAAACTAAGGGGAGACATGATAGCAGTATTCCAGTATTTGAGAGGGTGCCACAAAGAGAAGGGGGGTCAAATTCTTCTCCAAAGCACCAGAGAGCAGGGCGAGAAACAATGGATGGAAACTAATGATGGATGGAATGGAGTTTCATTAGTTTCCAATGGATGGAAACTAATGAAAGCAACCCGGTACTGAGGAGAAACTTCCTCACAGGGAGGACAATTAACCAGTGGAACAGACGTTGCCTTCAGAAGCAAGAGCTTTGGTGGCTCAGGCTGTTAAATGCCTGCTCTTAAGATCCAGCTGTCTACAATTACTGTAGGCTCGAATCCCACCAGACTCAAGGTTGACTCAGCCTTCCATCCTCTCAGGGTAGGTAAATTGAGGACCCAAGATTGTTGGGGGCAATAAGCTGACTTTGTAAAAATGCTGCTTAGTAATAAGCAGGCATATACAATGGAAGGAAGGCTATTGCTGAGCGCATTGGGTTGTGCTCCAAAAATTGTAAGCCGCCCTGAGTCTTCGGAGAAGGGCGGCATATAAATGTAATTTAAAAAAAAAAGTTGTGTGGGGATTCGTCACTGGAGGATTTTAATAAGAGATTGGACAGTCACTTGTGTGAAATGGCCTAGGATCTCCTGCCTAAGCAAAGGGGCTGGACTAGAAGACCTCCAAGGTCCCTTCCAGTTCTATCCTGATTCTGACCTCAGAGGATGCGTAGAAGACTTCATTCCTTCCCCCCGAACCCTAAGTGCATGCAGGCACATTTCACTGCTCCCAGCAGAATCCCATGGAAATATCATTCTCCGTTGAAAGCAATTTCAAGAGCAAGTTCTCTTTCAGGTTTGCACTGGTTGGATAACCCTACCATCACTCTGTAAACCGCTTAGAGAAGGCTGTAAAGCACTATAAAAGCAGCATATTCCAAGGGCTATAATTGCTATCACCATCTGTAGCAATATAAAATGGGTAAAGGTGCAGCACGAAATTCACCCTGGGCCGACTTGACCGAGAAAGTGAGATTTTCTTATATGATATTAAAAGACGAGAGGATTTCTATGAAGGGAAGAGCAACCCAAATCAGTTTCCAAAACCCATAAGAACATCACCAGGACAGGGCTGGGTGCAGCTTCTAAAAACTAAGCCAAGCCATCCACCAGGCAAGAAGTTGAGGGGAAATCATTGTCTCCCCCCTGAAACTCTGAGCAGGAGCGTTTCTCAAGGGAGGAAGTTAATGGTCCGGTTAAGAACTGGTTCCAAAATGTTGGCCTAGCTTCTGTTGCGCTGGTTGAATCTTCATTTATTTATTACAGTTACACTTCACTTACTGTCTATGAGGAGCTAATTCAACTTTCAGGTGGTATAATATCAAAAAATCAATTTTAATTAAAATCAAAGGCTATTTCTGAATGACTGTCCGTCTTATCTGTGCAAAAAAAAGGGGGGGAGAAGGAGATATGTATGTGCTGCCTGTCCAGGTAATGTATCTGGACAAGGGAGAAGATTGTATGCTCAGAAATGAATTAACATGAGCGACCCTTCTGGGCTGCAGCAGAGGCATCCAGAGTGTGTCTGAATTAGGAGAGAGAAAGCTGAAATTTGTATCCTTGTTTTTAGAACAACGTACTGCCTTGGTGAGCATTCACCCTGAACCAAAGTGTGCTGCGCCACTCCGCTCGCACACATTTAATGGTGGTTTAATGGGTTTATTAATATTCCCCAGCAATTCCCTTCACCAAAAACCCAGAACTGTCCCAGTTAAATCCAGCCAAAAGCAGACCAGTGCTAGGCCAGTGAGTCCCCAAGGCACTTGAAAGTTTCCCAACTAAAATAAACACGCAAAATTAAATCCACAACGCAAGAGGATTCACGAGGCAAAAAAGGTCCAGAGTTTACAAGGCATGATCCAAAGTCAAGGCATGGTGTGAATCCAGTGCAAGGCAGGAATCACAATGGCCAGAAAATACATAGCTAGGAAATGAACAGGTTGTTCCCAGCATGGCTTCCATCTGTCTGTTGTGCTAAATAGCCAGCTTCTGGTGCAGCCCATCAAGAAGGGCGAGGCTGCCTCCTCACAAGCAATCTGGCTGACCTTAGCTGCTCCTGCCTTTTCTCTGCCCTTCGTGTTCTTGGATCAAGTGCTGAAGGCAGTTCCTCCTCCTCATCCCTGACCGGCTGCAGCTACATGCTTTCCCCACCTGAAGCCTCAGGCCTGTCCTGTTGCAGCTAAGCTTCAGCCAAATCACTCTCAGCTGGCTGCTCAGAATCACTGAACAACTCCCTTCCTGATGTGCCCGGGACTGGTTCATCCTCCCCTGAACTAGAGGTTTCTGGGGACGTGTCTGGGGGAGTCATCGCACCAAGTAAGCAAAGGTAGCAGCACTCCAGGAGCTTCCTGCAAGGAGAACTGGGTCTTGCTAAGAGAACCAGCCACAGGTTCATCTGATCGACTTTGAGGAATATAATTGTTCCAAAAAGCTTTTTGCAAAGATGACCGGAACCTACCAGGATACAATCACTCACCCCTGCAGGGTTTGGCCAGCTTTCCTCAAGGAAAGACGCCTGGAGCCTGCACGGACGCAGGCAGAAAAGCTGGAGAAGACCCAGCCCGCTCGATGTTTGCAAGGTAAGTGAGTCACCGCAGTCCCACTGCCTGTGGCGATCCGGGGGGTGAGAGAGATTGAGGGGGGTTGGCAGGGCGAATGTTGCAGTACCTCTGCAGTCGTTCGTACGGGTGAACGACTGCTGCAGTGCTGCAACGTTCATAACTTCGGGACTGTGTCGTAGGTACTTTTGGGGAGGGGTGTGTTGTAACTTCAAACATTTACCAAGTGAACTGTCGTAACTCAAGGATTACCTATACTAGCGATTGATTAAATGACTGACTGATACAAGCAAAGTTCATTACCGTTACAGACCAGAATTCAAAATCTATATATATAAAAGCGAAATACCCCTCACGCATCATCACAAAATCTCCAGAACTGTAAAGCCTACAAACTTGAAATTTGGCACATATGTTCCTTTTGGCTTCTAGGTGCTCACTAAGAAAGGATTTTTCGAAATGACCATCATAGCATTTGGAGTATTTCCTATATTATTATTATTAACATGCTCTGATGCTAAGAAGTTCTACTCCCCCTCCCCACCTGAAAAGAAATCTCTTCCAAATGCAAAACACATGCAGAAGAGGAGTTTCAGTTTCAGTTTCAGAACACGAAGCAGCTTTAGTACAGAACAGTTGAGCTAAGCCATGCCCAGGCTCCTTGCTGTCTTCTTCTTGCTCACACAGCAAATACTGCTTCAGTTTCCAAACAGCCCTCAACTCTCTCACTCACTGACTGGACGCTAGCCAAATGAATACCGCTGGATGCTGGTAGGCAGAGGCAGAATTTTCCCCCCTTATTTTCCTCCTCAAAAACTAAGCCCGGTCACATAGTTTCGTGGCGAAGCACGGGTATCCAGCTAGTAAAAAATAAAAACATACAACATGGTAAGACTGTTACAATTGGTATCACAGAACGTGCCTTAATATTACAGGCAATATAGCAGAATGTGGCTGTGTTCAAGGAAATTAAGTCACGCTGGTCTGATAAAGGTAACTTACACAATAAAAGAAGTCTGAATTTTCTGGGGCGTTTTACATAGTTGTAAGGGGTTCTTACAGAGAGCACTGCCTAACAGGATGTCAGCCGTGGTTTCAATAGGTCCTTTTCTGCAGACGCACTCTTAGCTCATAGGAAACTGATTTATATCAACCCTTCAAAACTGCTGTAGGGACATTGTCAGGGATGTTTAGTTTTACTCTGCATAAGTGCTGCACAGATGAGCAGGGCTTTTTACATCCCAGGCCTTGCTGGTGGGTTTCATGGGTACTTAAAGCCTGCTGGGTACAACTCAACAAGTGTGTGATATACCTGATTTATTTATATACAAGACTTATCCATGACCTGACTTCAGCTAGCTTATAAAACCTACAAAATAAAACGTTGTGCAAAGATCAGCATTGTAATTCATTAAAATAGTGAAATCCAAAATCTAATTTAGATTTTAGACTTTGGACTGATTTTAAGTTTGTATTTTGCAATTATGTTTTGGGGCTGTTTAGTTTAATTCTTTTTTAAGTATTTATTGTTATTGTTCTTTTAACTGTGAGCCACCCCGAGTCTTCGGAGATGGGGCGGCACATAAGTCCCACTAATAAATAAATAAATAAATAATTGGGTACCAACATTAATAGACTAAAATTTGTTTGGCAGGCTGCTGCTGACTGCAATTAATCCCCCAAAGCCTGTGGGAAAGCCAGGTTTCCTATCTGTGGAAATGCAGAAAATGGATTAATTGAGTAACCGATTAAGCTTTCGGTGTGAAGGCAGTCAGTTAGTTTGACAAGAAGTTAAAACGCCCAGATTCACAATTCAGCAACTGTGTTAACGTGCCCCTGATATGCTTTTCTTGAAAGCCCCAAGAAATGTTGTAAAGTCGATCTGGGTTGCATAACGCTTGTGTCACCCATACAGTCCACATCGATTAAAACAATGGGACACTTGGGAGTGTCTCCCTGTAGTTTCTGTTATGGTTTGCCAGCGGTAGGTGCAGACAACTGAGGTCTCAGAGAGCGAGGACTCAGGTGAGGGTCCTGCGTGTGAGGCAGGGATGGGGCCAGGACCATCAGGGAGTGGAGTGCTGCCTTCGGAGATTCTGGAGGCTGGCAGCAGTGATGAAGAGGTCCCCTGAGGAGCCTGTGCCCAGTGCGCTGGCTGAGGAATTCTGGGAGTTGAAGTTCACAAGTCTTAAAGCAGCCAAGGCTGGAGACCCCTCCTGCCTAGAGCAGCTTCTGCAGGACATCATGGTCAGATCTCCATGCTGACCCTTCCTAAAAGGAGTGGCCCAGCAGGCTGTGGCTTTGTCAATTAATTATCCTGCGGCAGCTGTTTATTTTGGGAATGCGCTGCCAGTAAAGATGCAGCGCTTTAGCCAAGAAAGACAAGGATAAAGAATGGCGGTAGACAAACATTGATATTATTGACTAACTGCTCGAATGGCTACGAGCGCTTCATCAATGCCTGTTAGCGGAGCTGTTAAGCCTTTTATTTCTTCTTGGTGCATTTATGAATTGTTAATAATATTGTCCGTGCAGATGGGAGCCTCTTGTTTGCTTAAGAGCAGCTGCTGTTTTTGTGTCCGATTTGCTCAGCGTCAATACTGGGCGGTTGGTGGGCAAGGCAGCCCGGATTGGAGGCCCTGCAGTGGCAGTTGGGGAGGAAGCTATTTTTTTTAACAGAATAACAGAGTTGGAAGGGACCTTGTAGGTCATCTAGTCCAACCCCACACCCAAGTAGACCCTATACCATTTTTGACAGATGGCAGTCCAGTCTCTTCTTGGAAGCTTCCAGTGATGGCGCATCTACAACTTCCAAAGGCAACTTCTGTTCCATGGGTTGATTGTTCTCACTGCCAGAAAATTTCTCCTTATTTTCAGGTTGAATCTCTCCCAGATCAGTTTCCATCCATTATTCCTTATCTGGCCTTCGGGGGCTTTGGAAAATAGCTTGACCCCCTCCTCCTCTCTGGGGCAGCCCCTCAAATACTGGAAGACTGCTCTCATGTCTCCCCTGGTCCTTCTCTTCCCTAGATTAGCCAGGCCCAGTTCCTGCAACCGTTCTTCGTGTGTTTGAGCGTCCAGTCCCCTCATCATCCTGGTTGCTCTTCTTAGCAACCTAGCTGAAAGCTAGTACAGGAAGCCTCAACTTACAACAGTTCATTTAGTGACCAAAGTTACAGCTGCCTGGAAAAAAGTGACTTATGACTGTTTTTCACACTTATGACCACTGCAGCATCCCCAGGGTCATGCGTGAATTCAATCAATCAGTTCAATCAGTCAATGAGAGAAGAATTGAAGTTGGAAAATATATTACATGGTCCATGACAAACTCAGGCAGGTGTCCAATAGAACAGCTTGTCGCAGACAGGTAAAAGTTTAGACGGACACGGGATCTGACAAGCACATTTCTCCAGTGTCTCTTCTTCCAGTTTTCTAGAGAAATGCAACAGAATGTCTAGTAGTCCAACTATTTTTGCTATTTTATGTGTATCTTATGCATATTTTTTTCACAAAAATCTGCAAAGCACTTATACAGAGCCCTTAATCATGAACAGAAGCATGGCAGATTACAGACAAGCATCCTATTGATAAATAACCCTTGAAATAGAAGGTATGTTCAGTTTTAGAAAGGAAAGTATGTTACAAGTTTGATGTCAATTTAAACTGGTCTTTATTCTGCTTTCCCCCCCCCCCCAGAGCCCTTACAGCATGTTTGGGGTTTACTGCATGCCTGGTATTAGGACAAGACCAATCATGTAGATCATAGCAATACGCTAGTTTAAGATATAATGAGTCCTTCAGGAGCCTGACTGGGCTGAATCTCATGGTAGCAATGCCAGGTCCATTGAAGAGATGGGCTGAACATCCTTCTTGAAGGGTACCCAAGAAGGTAGGTATAGGACAGTGGTCACCAACCAGTGGGCAGGGGACCACTGGTGGTCCACGAGAAAATTTTGGTGGTCCGCAGAGAAATGTCACCCCTAAAGCAATTAATCCAGGCTGTGCAGGAACACAAGGCTGCACTGCCCACATGGCCCGTGGGAACACAAAGCTTGCGTCACTTGCATTGGGAACAACACGAGGTAATGAGGGGAAAAGGCGGGGGGGGACTTGCCCCACTAACCCCATGCACCTGACCTAGCCACCAGGCTGCTTCTCTGCTTCTTTCTTCTTCTGCTTTTGGCTGCATGCAAGGAAAGCAGCAAAAGTCTTTCTTTCTCTCCTCCAAACTCTGCCAGAAATGAGTCTTTGGGACCCTGCAAGGCCTCCTGCTCCAAGAGGCTACACTGGCAAAGACTCCTTTCTGGCGGAGTTTGGGGGAAAGAAAGAAAGACTTCTGCTGCTGCTTTCCTTGCATGAAGCCAAAAGTCTCTCTCTCTCTCCTGCCCCCGAGAATGGAGCTGGAGACGGTATCCTGCAATCCCAAATAAAGAATGATTGATCAGTAGGAAAACAGGGTGGGGAATATTCCTGCAGACTCTTTTGGGGATTTTCCCAGGGTCTCTGATCCACGGGATTTAAAATTATGAGTTTGGTGTTCCCTGAGGTTCAAAAGGTTGGCAACCGCTGGTATAGGAGAAGAACAGGCAGAGATGGGATGGGGGGAGAGTTAAGTGCATCATCAGTTTAGGGTCCTTGTGTTCCCAGAAGTGCTCCAAGTCCAACCCCTCCTGAATTCCATTGACCTTTATCTGGCACCAATTTAGGGTTGAACTTTATTGGACCAGATTCTTGGGCATAATTTGGAATAAATCAGCTGGGCTGCCATTGATCATCTCTTCTGACATCCCACGCACCCAGTGCTTCACATTGGGAAGCCTGTTTCCTAGCAACCACAAACCCACAAATATCTTCTTGGAGGCCACCCAGAGGACAGTGCATCAAGCCTGACCCCCACCAAAGTGACAACTGTGTTGCCAAGAGATGGGAGCTGAAAACAGTGTGGGTTGTGTTGAAGCTGGGGGAGGAATCACCACCACATGCTGTCAAACTTCAAGCAACAGATGTAAAATAAAGAAAATGCAATCAGATTCCAAACTTAGATACTCAAATAAACAATGAGTATTCAACAGACAAAGAACATGAGTATCGATATCTGTTGGGGAAAATATCGATCCGTCATGACCCTATATCAGTAGGGATGGGGGCCAGTGACTTTTCATAAACATTGCTGGATGGTACAGTTAGTCCTCAACTTCCAGCAGTTCACTTATGTATATTAAAGAAAAATGTATAAATAATGTCAGACTATTCATTTACTGGCAGAGACATAGTTAACAGAGTCAGTGAATAGGCATGGTAACAGACCAGCCAATGGGAGCTGACCTGGAAAGTGAAACTAGAAGCTGTCTCTGTTTTTCTTGCTCTTCTGCTGAAGTTGAGTTGGTTGCAACATGTTTACGTCTGTCTGAGTTTGCTCCATGTTGGAGAAATCTACAGCTGGTTTGTAAAATTTACTTAATATGTTTATAAAGACGTTAAATGAAGCATCAGCCATCTGTGTTTATTTTTCTGGCGCTGAATTTATGCTGCAAAACTCTGAACAAGTAAAAATTTAAAAAAAAACATATAAGCAAATATTAGTATTACTATTATGATGATGATTACTACTTTTACCAGTACTATTATTACTATGTTGTATATAAGCAAATTGATCCAGACATCATACTGTTCCTTAAGCACTTATGTATATTAAAGAAAAATATATTAATACAGATTAAAAAAAACAAAACAAAAAACAGTTCACGTAGTGATGGCTCAAAGTTACGATGACGCTGAAAACTGTGACTTATGACTGTTTTTCATAGTTACGACCTTTGCACCATCCCCATGGTCATATGATGTACATTTGGATGCTTCACCACCTCCAACACTGGCGGTTTTTAAGAAGAGATTGGACAACCGTTTGTCTGTAATGGATTCTTGCCTGAACAGGGGGCTAGACTAAAAGACCTCCAAGGACCATTCCACCCGCATCCTCATCCTATCCATAGTGCTCAGGAGGGGTTTGGGGGCTGCTGTAAGAAAGCTGTTGGAAGCATTGAGGCTGAGGAAGGACCAACCAAAGGTAAAGCGTTTGTCAGTGATCACACAGAATAGCTGACAGACCGAAGGGAACCCACCAACCTATCCAGGCAAGGTAAGAATAATAATCTGATACTTTGAAGGACAGTGTCACACAAAGTCACCAATTGTTTCAGGAGATCGTGTCACCTGCTTTATCCTACAGCTCTGCCAGTGCCTATTTGCCTTGGGAGGTAGGAGCCATCTTCCTTTAAAAACCAGGGCTCCAATTCAGTGGTGGTATTCTACTGGTTCGGCCCAGCCGGCAGCGGCGATGAGCAGCGGAGACCAAACCGGTTCTCTCCGACGCTCTGCTGTTAGGCCCACCTGCCCGCCCGGGCTCCCATACTCAACTTTATCCTCTGCTTTTGAAGCGCAGCTGCTCTGCGCGGCACAGCAGAGTGCTGCGCGGCAGTTGCTGAAGCCACCAGGAGAGTGCAGGATCACAGGAGGCGAGTCAGAAAGCCTGTGCGCCTGCACAAAGTGCGCGTTGGCAAACCACGCCCACTGAACCGGTGGTAAAACTTTTGGAATCCCATCACTGCTCAAATTAAGGTTTCCTCCTCATCCGTTTGATTCTTCATACCAGAGGTCTCCAAACTTGGCAACTTTAAGACTTGTGGACTTCAGCTCCCAGATGTGGACTTTAACTCCCAGAATTCTCCAGCCAGCTATGCTGGCTGGAGAATTCTGGGAGTTGAAGTCCACAAGTCTTAAAGTTGCCAAGTTTGGGGACCCCCGCTTCATACAGTGAACCCACTTGAAGTTTTGCAGGCCCAGCTGTCTTGTCGCTTTGAGAAATGCCGATTTCACTACTTTTGAGCTTGTCTGAATACTATATTTTAAATGATTCCAATCTAAATAGGGCACATTTTCTAATGTGCATTTCTAAACATGCTGCCCTTAAGAGGCATCTCATTCAAGATGTTTCCAAGATTACGGTGTTATTAAAATAAATCCTCCATTCAAAAGAAAAAAAAACACACACACACAAACAAACCCACAAACCACAAAGCCTTGCATCTTATTGCTGCTGCAGCAACCAATTTCCTTTGCTCGAACTGTTTTTATATCACCCCGTGGGTAACTTGTAAATTTCAGCTCAATTTTGTCTCTTAGATTCTGACTGCTTATTTAATTGCCTTGTTAATATAGATCACTCAATCCGAGAAGCAAAAGGAAGTGTTGGCTGCCCCCTCTCCATTGTACATGGACGCACTGCTGCACACCAGGTGCTCCTTCTGGTTGAGGAGAACAACAGAAGAAGCCTCCAAGTTCTTCCAGATGGAACTGACACCACCATTTTTCTTTGCGGAGTTTTTGCTGCACTGCTAATTTCCTTTAAAAGCTACTTGCCAACATTTTGCATTGCATTCATGGAGAAAAAACCCAAGTCGAGCTGGGAGGGTGCAAGGCTCTGACTGTACCATTAAACCAGGGGTGGGCTTCAAAAATTTCAGCAACGGGTTCTCTGTCCGGTTGCTGGATGGGCGTGGCCATGGTGGACGAGGCATAGTCAGTCGGCCTCCTGCACCAGGGGGGGGGGGGCGTTTTCACCCTCCCCGGCCTCCAGAGGCTTCCCTTGAGCCTTTGGGAGGGCGAAAACAGCCTCCCCTAGGCTCCGGAGGCCCTCTGAAGGCCGGAAATGGGCCCGTTTCTGGCCTTCCGGGAGTCCTGTTTTTCGCCCTCCCCGAGCCTCCACACTTGGAGTGCAGGGCCCTGCACTTACTTCGCATCCAAAACGGGCCATGTGGAGAGACTCCTGGGAGAAGAGGGGCAGGGTAGGCAGGGCCAGCCAGGGGTTGGATTTGGCGGTTCTCCCAACCTCTCAAAATTTCCGCTACCGGTTCTCCAGAACCGGTCAGAACCTGCTGAATTACCACCTCTGGTTTCTTGCTCTCTTTCAGGGGAATCTGCATTTGTTAAGGCATTTCATCATTCACTTCTCTTACCGTTTCAAGAGATCATAGGCCACAAACAGATCCATAATTATGGCTTTTCATAAAACACACAATCAGGTAGATAAAAAGATTAGACTGTTCCCAGCTGTGTCACTTGAAACCATCTCTACTAGTGGTATCAGCTGGTATTGGCACATTTCCCCCCGAATGTGTTACAAACGGAATCAAAGCTCAATTATTACTTATTACTAAGTGGCATTTTTACAAAGTCAGCTTATTGCCCCCAACAATCTTGGGTCCTCAATTTACCCACCCTGAGAGGATGGAAGGCTGAGTCAACCTTGAGCCTGGTGGGATTATTGCAAGTTCGAATCCCACCAGGCTCAAGATTGACTCAGCCTTCCATCCTCTCGGGGTGGGTAAATTGAGGACCCAAGATTGTTGTGGGCAATAAGCTGACTTCGTAAAAATGCTGCTTAGTAATAAGCAGGCATATACAATGGAAGGAAGGCTATTGCTGAGTGCATTGGGTTGTGCTCCAAAAAAAAATTGTAAGCCGCCCTGAGTCTCCGGAGAAGGGCGGGATATAAATAGGAATTTTTTTAAAAAAATTATACTCCTAACAGGACAAAGATATTAGGTTGGGGAAGAGAGGTGGAATTGTATAGTGCCAATGAAGGCTCATATTTTTAAGGCTCAAGGTAAACACCAGTTGAATTCAGATGCCATGCCAAACATCCAAATATCATTGTGATTTAGAATCTAAATCCATCTAAAGGAATTTATTTATTTTATTTATTAATTCGACTTATATGCCGCCCCCTCTCCCGAAGGATTCGGGGCGGCTTACAAATTAAAACAATATAACAATAAATTATCTAAAAACTATATTAAACAAATTAAGCCAAATTAACATTAAAATCCCAAAGTTAAAACTCTAAGACCACACCACCCAGGGGTCACAGTCCGGATTGGTTAAATAACCAGGTCTTCAGATCGTGACGAAAGGTGCGGAGATCAGGGGCCAGGCGGAGCCCCAAGGGAAGTTGGTTCCAGAGGTCAGGGACCGCGGTAGAATAGGCACGTCTGGGAGTTGAAGTCCACAAGTCTTAAAGCTGTCAAATTTGAAGACCCCACTGCCCTATACCATTTCAGACTAATAGTGTCTTCTTGATAGCCTCCAGTGATGAAGCTCCCACAACTTCCAAAGGAAACTTCTGTTTCATTGGTTGATTGTCCTCACTGTTGGAAAATTACTCTTTATTTCCAGGCTGAATCTCTCCTTGATCAGTTTCCATCCATTATTGCTTGTCTGGCTCTCAGGTGCCTTGGAAAATAGCTTGACCCCTTCCTCCTCTCTGTGGCAGCCCCTCAAATACTGGAAGACTGCTCTCCTGTCTCCCCTGGTCCTTCTCTTCCCTAGACCAGCCATGCCCAGTTCCTGCAACCATTCATTGTATGTTTTAGCCTCGTCCCCTCATCATCCTGGTTGCTCTTCTCTGCACTCTTTCTAGAGTCTCAACATCTTTTTATAGTGTGCTAAGTCATCAGGAAGAGTCAACATTGCCATAAGCTTTTTCTGGTCTCTCTCTCTCTCCATACACATTAGTGCCAATGGCATGTCGGATAAGGTTTAGGTTTAGGTTTATTTGGACTTATAAGCCGCCCTCTCTCCCGAGGGCGGTGTACATAAAAACAGAGAATACAAAAGTTAAAACAAATTAAAAAAATATTAAATCAACACCAAATAAACTTTCGAATTAAAACCCCGATCCCCTGTCAGTCCAGGCCGGATTGTAAGAATAACCATGTTTTGAGGTCGCGGCGGAAGGAGCGGAGATCAGGGGCCAGGCGCAACTCAAGGGGTAGTTGATTCCAGAGGGTGGGCGCCCCCACTGAGAAGGCCCACAGAGAAGGTGGGTTGCCACAGGGCTATGCAGTCCGGGCCTTTCTCTCAAGTAGCTGGTTTCCTAACCTAATATATATCTTTGCCACACTCAGCTGACTTATATTCAGGTTGCATTCAGTTATTATTCTGAAATTTTTCTTCACAAATATCATTACCAAACCACGTAAGCTGCCACCTCTGTACTGGTGCATTTCATTGCTTTTTCCTAAGTGGAGCATTTTGTATTTTTCACTGTTAAATTTCATTTTGTTACTCCCAGCTCTAAATCATCATGATTGTTTTAAATTTTATTTCTCTTTTCTGAGTTATAAGCTATCCCACCAATTCAGTCTCTCCTGAAAATCTGATAAGCAATCTCTGTTGTCCTTTTCAAGGCTGGAAGCCATGAAGTTAAAGTGTTTTCTTGTTTCAGTAGGTTTCAAATCAGGCATTAAGGAGAAAATATAGATTATCCCACTCCATGGAAATTATTCCAAGCCACCAATACACACAAAGACAAACTTGTTATTGTTTATGCAGAAAGGATAACGTTATTTGAAGCACCTAGATAAGCTAAGCATGCTTGTCTTCTGAAAAGAAATCAATCCTATGGTTTTTCTTTCTTCCAGGAAATTGCAGAATGTGTGCAGAAGAAAACGCAACTGAATTTTCACTTTCTGCCATCACTAACATCAAAGGCTGAATTGCACCTGATTTACTCCTCGTGTTAGTTATGGCACAGCCAATACTCCTCAGGCCCTGAAGTCCAAAGGAGAGCCATTGCCCACATCTCGCTTCACTTGAAATTTAATTATGCCAGCCTCATCCTGATCCATACAATGTTGGCATTTGACTTTGAGTTTTCTCCGACAGAATCCATTAAAAATCTGCCTAGTGATTTCTTTCTCCCTGCCTGTTCCAATCATTGATGCTGGTTGATCCAAAGTGCATGGGCCAATCCTCAGCTTGCTTCAGCCCCATCCATCCTGCAGCCCCTGAAACCCCGTTGCTGGAATAAAGGCAGCTCCCATACAGATGAAACCCTCCCAAATGTAATTCACTCATTCAAAAGAAAAGCAGCGACAATGTTGGAAAACTGCCCTACTGCTATTTTTTTTTTAATTACATTTATATGCCGCCCTTCTCCGAAGACTCAGGGTGGCTTACAATTTTTGGGATACAACCCAATGCACTCAGCAACATTTGATGCTTACATCTATTTGATGCTTACATCTTTGTTTCTTTTTAAAAAGAACGTTTAACAAAAATAATTCTTGCTGCAACTCATGTTTTGTTTTGATCATAGGCCCCTTTGAGTTTGCTGGATTTGATAGTGTATATGTTTAATTTTAAAAAAAATAAAGAACCCCCCCCCACAGCAATTTTTCATTCAGTGATGGGGGAACAGTGATTTGCAAAGTGTCTTTCACTTTTATACAGGTTTGACCAAAGCATTCTAAGAGAGCTGCTTTGCAAAACAACTTAGCCCTAAGACCAAAGTCAAGAATTTAAAGCAGGCAATCAAACAGGAAAGCAGGTGAAAAAGGAGAATTATAGGGTTGTAAAGAGACTGAAGGAATTCTCTGCATCTGTGTGCACTATAGAAGACATCAGACAGTCATCCCAGCCTGCATTGACTTTCTAGGGATTGGATTAGAACTTCTGAACCAAACTGAGACAACAACAGAGGGTACTCTAGGACAGGGGTCTCCAACCTTGGCAACTTTAAGACGTGTGGACTTCAACTCCCAGAGTTCCTCAGCCAGCAAAGCTCAACTGTGGGAGTTGAAGTCCACATGTCTTAAAGTTGCCAAGTTTGGAGACCCCTGCTCTAGGAAAGCTTGATAGACCATGACATGCTAACAAATCATTGGATCCTGACAGCATCTACCTGAGACTTGTAAAGGGCTGACCTCTTAGCAAAAGCACCTAGCATTCCTAAATAGCAATAGCCCTTAGACTTATATACTGCTTCACAGTGCTTTACAGCCCCTCTAAGTGGTTTACAGAGTCAGCCTCTGGCCCCCAACAATCTGGCTCTTCATTTACCCACCTTGAAGGACGGAAGGCTGAGTCAACCTTGAACCGGTCAGGATCGAACTGCTGAAGGGCAGGCAGCCAGCAGGCAGCAGAAGTAGCCTTGAGTACTGCATTCTAACCACTGTGCTGGCACGTCTCAATGATGAACATTTATCATTAAACAAGAAGTGATTAAGTATCAGAAGGAAAAATCTGCATGGATTCCCCAAAGGTAAATCTTGGCTCAATGACCATGTAATTCTTTGAGAGAAAATCAGCAGGCATAGGGTGGAGATGACCTGTGGGCATTATATACTTGAATTTTTAAAAAGTTGTTGACAAAGCTCTGTATTAAAGACTCTTAAGTAAACTTAGTGGCCACATGATATAAAAATCTTCCATTTCCTAATTGCTTCTTTTTTAAAAAGAAAATGAAGAATTTAACTAAATGGGCAATTTTCTCAATGGAGCGAAGTCAGAAGTAGACCCCCACAAGGCTCTGTGTTCTTGATACTTATCTTGAGTTTTGGTAAGATGTAGATGATAGAGAAAGAAAATGAAAAAAAGATTGGGAGGAGTTCCAGAAGGACTTCTTTAAACCAGATAAACTGCACAAACAGCAGCTGTGATTTAAGTAAATATAAAATGATGCACTCAGGGGGAAATATCCTAACATCCAATTTACATCTGAGCTGTTTGTTCTTTATATATGTATGTATGTATGTGTGTATATGTGTATATACATATACACGTCCAGAAACCAGACCATAGCTGCAACTCCAGCTGCTACACCCCCCTCCGACCCCCAAACTAAGCAAACTGACACACGCTATAAACATATAGCCAGACCTCAAACTCGGAGCCAAACCAAGGCCCGGAATGTCACATCACAGCCTTCCACCCAGGATACTACATCATGGAACTCAGGAGATTACAACACAAAACCACAGGAGGTTGCAACACAGACAACGACCCAGGAGATAACAGCACAAGACCCAGGATGTCACAACAATAAAACTCAGAAGATCATCACACAACCCACTACCCAGGTCGCTAAAACACAAAAGGCTGAAGGACACACAGCCAGCACCTCAGCCACACAGGGTCTCAGGAAAAAGCTATCCAATCTGCATACATCAACTCCATCAACCAATCAAGAAGTAACAACACAGCCAACTCTGGAGCTTAAAAGGGAAAAACAGCCACGATCACGCACTTCTCCCAGAAGAACGAAGCTGAAGACACCAGCCTGAAGATGACGGATGAGATTTCGTCGAAACGTTGCCAAGGTATTCTCAATCTTACACGGGACAAGACCCGAATACACCAAGACCTACATACATATACATATATACATATATACATATATACATATATATATATATAGTTTTTATTTTAATACAAACATACAAACAAAACATAAAAACATAAAAACCATCTTCCATTTTACAGTGTGTCAGTTGGTTACAGATCCTTTGTGTTATCCTTTCATAGTCATCACTCATAATTTATAAAAAAGATTCTCATATTGTCAATATAAAACATTCTTATATATTTATCAATTATTATTTATACATGACTAAACTATTTATTTCATCAATTATACGAGATATTCTCAATTTTATTATAAAGTTTATATTATATTTTCATCCAATGGTTATATATGTCTATATATTATATATTATATTTTATGTTTTATATCAATCTATTAAATTTCTTTTTTTAAAACAAGTTTTATTCAATTTTCCACATTTTAACGTCTCTTTTCAGTAAACAGCATGATTACAGGTTTGACATATACATACAAATATGACCATAACTACACATTCAGTTTTTATATTCAATTTCTTATCTTAACAATGTTTTTATATATTTTCTATTTTATCATATTGTTCCAAATCTATTAAATTTCTATTAAAAGTTATATATTCTATTACATTACCAAGTCCTTTTATCCAACCATTGATAAAACAAATCCCATATCTTATAGAGCTTCTTTGTTCTTAACTGGCCAAAATAATGGACACCCAATTCAATAAAGATGTTGATTCTGATTGCGGTAGCTATGAAAAAGGTGAATACAGAATCAGTTGCAATAATTGTAACCAATCCTATGTTGGGCAGATAGAATGACAGCTAAAACCAGAAGTTAGGAACACCAGCTGTCCATCAAACAACATGACCCAAAGTTCCTGGTCACCAGTCACACTGACAACAAACAACACCAGTTCAACTGGGACGAAACTGAAGTCGTCGGCCACACAAGTTTATCGAAGCCTGGCCTTCTACCAACGAGTCCATCAACAAACACATTGACTCAGAACCAGCAAATGAACGAATAAGGAAATGGACCATCTGAGCCACCAATCAATGACAGAACCAACCATCCCCTCGCCTGTTGAATTCTGCACCTCATGAATGGGAGCAACCACTCACAAGTCACAGGATCAGAATCTGCTGTCAGAGTTCCAGCTAAACCAAACTCCAATCAAAATCTCCAAGACAGGGATTTTCTCAACGTTTCTCTTTAATGGAAAAGTCATCCTGGAACACCTGGGAAAACCCGAATCTGAGAGTCCCGGGTTTTCCTTTAGTAATTAAAATTACAAATCCACCCCCTGCACCCACCATTCCATCACATGCCCCAATCACCATCTGTCCCATCCCTTAAACCACTCCTCATCCAGGTGCAGGAATAACATGACCTTGACTTGAAAGAAGAATGCTATTATGTCTATTTACACACACTCCATGAAATCCTCCCTCCCAATTTCCCAAGCACAAGAATGTGGTAGCATAGAAGCTTCTGGTGCTAATATGGCTTCCAAAGCTGACATCTGCCTTGTGATTCAACCAGTCTCATGATTCAGTCTGTCTTGTGATTCAAATCAGTCACAAGACCATCCAGGTCCTATATGAAGGAACAAGACCCTTCACCCCAAAACCCCACCAAAGATGTTACCTAGTTTGGTAACAAAACATCTGGGAGCCGAGCAGCAAACTCAGAGACCGTAATCCTTGCCAAAACCTACAACCCGAACTATGAATATTCTCAACAATTTCTAAGGTGGATTTCATTCTAAATACCAATCAGGAAGGAATCGAAAAAATAAAACTGAATGTCATGATGCCAAATGTTGCATCTGGGGTGTGAAGAAGTTCTGGTTGGCCTCTCTGTGAAAGGATGCATTGCAATAAGAGATGAAAAATGTGCAGAAGACTCTAATAACTGGGTCTCTTTTGCTACAAAAGGGATAAATGAGAGGGAACATGATCGAAGTGTATTAAATCAAACATGGCATAGAGAAAGCTCATAGATATTTTTTTTACCTTTCAAACATTATGACTAGGGGTGATCCCAAGCTGAGAGGGAAGAGATTTAGTGCTCTTCCACAACCTTCGCTCCTCCAACCCTTAAACTTCAGAAAAATAAGCTGGCATAAAAAGTTCCTTTGAAGTAGAAAAGCTAAATGTCAATTTAAGCTGCCCCTTCTGTGGGCTACAGATGAGATGAAGGCCATCAGGAAGATGCATGTCTTGGTTCACAAATAATCTTTGAGCCATGATCACAGAGACATGAGGGGATGACCCTTAAAAGAAGAGAAAGTACGTCATAACAAAATACAAGTTAACTTTTCAAATTTATTGTCATAATCTGTGTTGATGGCCACCAACTTTGATGGCTTTAAAGAGGGATGGGATAAATTGATGGACACTCAACTGAAAGTTATCTAAAAAGATGATGGTTGGGGAAACTTGGGAATTGAAGTCCAGACATCTTCAAGTTGTCAAGGTTGAGAAACACCCGGCTAAGGATGTGAAGTTCGTTTTCCATTCCTGTCATCTAAAACCACATGCAATTTTGTTATTTATAAATGTATCTGAAAATGAAGGTTTTCTTAGCAACTATAAGTATCTGGAAAAATTGGGGGGAGGGCACTCTCCCCAGTGTGTGCCTGCCCATTTTCTCCCATTCATGAAGCTGAGTGTGAAACACAGAATAAAGAAGAATAGCTCAGGAATTCTGGTAGTTGATGTCCACAGGTCTTAAACTTGCCAAGTTTGAAGACCCTTGATCTACAGCTTCAGTGGCTACAGGGTGGGAAGCTGATGATCAAGGCTCAACACCCACCCTTCTAGCACCACCATCAAAGAAATCAACCTCAAAAACACCTGTAGGAGAAACTTGGAAGAAACTCTATGCCCTCCAAGATTGACATAGAAAACACAAAGCCCATCATTCTTTCTGTGCTCTGAAAGAGCAAAACAGGCATGTAGGGTTGTTGAGGGCAGGAAGTTCCTTCTACGAGCTTGTAGGTTGGTTTCTGAATGTTTCCTTACCAGGTTGGGTAACATCTTCAGTGGAATTTAAGGGTTCAGCGGAATTTAAGTGGAATTGTCGGTGTTCTTCTGCTTATAAGGGTTTCATGTGGTGAGCAGTAGGTCAATATTGTGACACTCAATTGGACACAACGTAACCTGCACTAATAGGAGGGAGGGAGGGAGGATTCTATACTTTAATTATATTGAATTGTGCAGGAATCAGCCAGAGATGGTGTTGCTTTCATTCTGCGCCAAAATGATGTACTCAACAAAGTTTTGCATTAAGAGATCGGATAGTCTCAACAGTGTTTGCTTAGTTGGGTTCATCAGTCAGAACCTCGATGTTCAGAAGCTTGGCAACTGACTCATATTTATGACAGTTGCAATGTCCTGGGGTCATGTTTGCAACCTTCTGGCAAGCAAAGTCAATGGGGAAACCAGATTCACTTCACAACCACGTGACTAATACAACAACTGCAGTGATTTGTTTAACAACTGTGGCGAGAAAGGTTGTAAAATGGGGCAAAAGTCACTTAACAAATCAATTCAGCAACAGAAATTTTGGGCTCAATTGGGGTCGTAAGTTGAGGACTGCCTGTATTTTAGGTCCTTCAGAATTCTAGGCCATGTTGAGGGCTTGGTAACATTAGCACCCCGTACCATCCTATTGTTTTAAGTATCTTTAAATGGTACGCTCTTCTGGATTACATATAGCTTTCCATTTATCCTCAACTGCTTTGTCAAGGTATTTTTCAAGCTCCCTGCGCAGATAACAAGCTGTGCATTGTGGAGTAGAAGAGCATTATGGAAATGAGCAGTTATCACTGAGCTGTGTACATGCTCTGTAATTGGTACCCAACACGATGTGTGCATATGTTTGGAATAAATGATTGCAGGGAGTTTGCTGGGCATTGTTGATGGGGCTCTGGAATTCAAGAAAACTCCAATGAACTGCAGGAAACAGAATAGAAATAGAAATAGAATAGAATAGAATTCTTCATTGGTCAAGTGTGATTCCACACAAGGAATTTGTCTTGGTGCAAATGCTCTCAGTGTACATAAAAGAAAAGATACATTCATCAAGAGTCAAGAATCATCAGGTACAACACTTAATGGTAGTCATAGGGTACAATAAGCAATCAAATCATGCTAGGAAACAGTCAATATAAATCGTAAGGATACAAGCGACAAAGTTATAGTCATACAGTCACAAGTGGGAGGGGATGGGTGATAAGTGATGAGAAGGTTAACAGTAATAGTAGTGCAGACTTTGTAAATAGTTGAACAGTGTTGAGGGAATTATTCGTTTAGCAGAGTGATGACGTTCGGGAAAAAACCTCCCCTTGTGTCTAGTTGTTCTGGTGCGCAGCGCTCTATATAACGTCATTTTGAGGGTAGGACTTGAAACAGTTCATGTCCAGGATGTGAGGGGTCTGTAAATATTTCCACAGTCCTCTTTTTGACTCATGCAGCATATAGGTCCTCAATGGAAGGCAAGTTGGTAGTAATTGTTTTTTCTGCAGTCCTAATTATCCTCTGAAGTCTGTGTCTGTCTTGCTGGATTGCAGAACCAAACCAGACAGTCATAGAGGTGCAGATGATAAGACTCAATAATTCCTCTGTAGAACTGGATCAGCAGCTCCTTGGGCAGTTTGAGCTTTCTGAGTTGGTGCGGAAAGAACCTTCTTTGCTGTGCTTTTTTGATGACATATTTATATGTTAGGTGTCCATTTTAGGTCATGTGATATAATAGAACCTAAAAATTTGAAGATCTCCACTTCTGATACTTAACAAATCTTAACTGGGATGATTCCCGACCTTCCCCCTGGAGCAAACACTCCACCATTTCCCTCTGCCAAACCTAACAGAGCTCAGCGTATGACAAAGACAGATATGTACAAACTGGGGCAGCAAGTCCAGTTTCGACACTGGACACCATCAGAAGTTGACCATAGTTGTTTTTAGACTGAGGTTTTGCCAGTCCTTGGTTTTGGTTTTCATCTTCTTTGCCTTTGAGAAGGTTGTCTTAATCTTAACGTTGTGCAAGTAGCCCTCAACTTATGGCCACAATGGAGCCCAAAGTTTTTGTTGTTAAGTGAGATTTGCCCCATTTCACGACCTTTCTTGCCACAGCTGTGAAGTGAATCAGTGCAGTTGATAAGTTAGCAAGCCGGTTGTTAAAGGAATCTGGTTTCCCCATTGGTTTTGCTTGTCAGGAGGTGTTGTGGTTTGCCGGCAGCCTGTGCAGACGGCAGCGGAATCGGACAGTGGGGAAGAACGGGGACCAGTCCGGAAGTCTGAACGAGGGTCCTGCATCCAATGCAGAAATGGGGCCAGGACCATCTGGGAGTGGGGTGCTCACTCCGGAGCCCCCGGAGTCTGACAGCAGCGAGGCAGAGGAACAAAAGGAGCCTATTCCCAGCACGCATGTGCGCAGAGCTGATAGAAGGCGAGAGCAGCTGAGACAAAAGGGGCGACTCAGGAGTAAGGCTTGGAGGTGATTGCCCCTCCCATAAGGTATAAAGGACAGGCCAAGGTGGAGAAACCTTTGCAGGAAGCAAAGTCGTTTGCTCTGTTCGGATTAAACCTTGAAGCTCTGTGTGGACTTTTTATTTCAGTTGGTTTTTTTATAATTCATTTGGCACTCCAGTTATTGGCAGCAATTCAAAGGAGAGAAAGGTGGGTGCTTATCTTGAGAGATTGTTTGGGACTCATTATCGGCTGGGAATGAAAATAATTCCCAGTGTTGAAATAAACTAGAGTTATTTGGACTAAGCGTGTGCTTAGAAGTTGGTTTTTAAACTTCTTAAGTATTGTCAATTTGTTTTTATTTTTGGGCTTGTGAATTTGGTTTAATCTTTTTTTTAATTATTTATTGTTGTTGTTTTTAGCTGTGAGCCGCCCCGAGTCTTCGGAGATGGGGCGGCATACAAGTCCCAAAAATAAATAAATAAATAAATAAATAAATAAATAAATAAATAAATAAATAATTATGGTCTCGGGAAGCCTTGCTCAGAACAGGAGGTCACAAAAAATGATTGCATGACCTTGGGATACAACAACAGTCATAAATACGAACTAGTTGCCAAGCATCTGAATTTTGATCAGGTGTCCATGAGGATGCTGCAATGGTCATAACTGTGAAAAACAGTCATAAATCTTTTTTTTTTCAGTGCCATTATAACTTTGGGAGAGGCAAGCCACAACTGCCTAATAGTTTTTTCTGCCCTTCCTTCTTCAAAGTTAAGACAGCTTAAAACCTGCCATTGTAGAGAGATGCACATCCAAGTATCTTGTGTGAATCAGTTTTATTTTCCCAATGGAAAAGAACGCCGGAGCCAAACTTATAATTTAGCTCAATGCTTTTCATTGGGAGAAGTCACCAATTTAATCCATTTTGGTTTGAATATTATGAGGACTCTAAAACAAGATTTAGACACCAAAGAGAGACTGAGAAGCCTAGAGAAGTAACTAATGTCGATTGTATGAGGCAAGAAAAATTATCCAATACATTTTTAAAAGACTTTCTCTCAGATTGGAATCTGTAAAATAAAAGCACTTCTAATCTGTTCAAACTCAATTTTTACTGGATACTTGAAATATTACAGTAGTAATGAGGATTTAATGTTTTTATAAAATAATTTTACAGCACAAGAGTAGGACTGTTCTCTTTTATAACCAATATTATATGAAACAATATTCAATTTAAAAGGAAACAAGAAAAAAGATCCTCTTCCAAAAAAAAAAGCCAATACCAAAAAATTGGGCATGAACTTTTTTCAGCAAATGCTTCTGAAAGCGTCTGCATGAGAATTTACAGGATTAAGTTATACATTAAGTAAAAATTAACTCTGTAACCTCTGTATTTGTGCTTACAATAGCTTCTCTAAGGTTTGCTTATTTATTTAAGATTTTTATATTTAGTCTGGATACTTTATAATAGAAGTAAGTCAAAAAGTATCTTTGGATGCGTTTTTCATTATTTGGCTTTTTTTGTCACTTATGTTGGGACAATCTTAGAACAGCCTTTCTGTGAGTAGATGAATTTTCCCATGAAACATGGTATAGGTAGTCCTTGACTTACGACCACAATTGAACCCAAAATTTATGTTGTTAAGTGAGACATTTGTTAAGTGAGTTTGGTCCTGTTTTATGACCTTTCTTGCCCTAGCTGTTAAGTGAAGCACTGTAGTTTTTAAGTTACTAACATGGTCGTTAAGTGAATCTGGCTGTTATGCTCCTGTCAGAGTCTGAATCTGAGGAGGCAGACGAACAGCTGACAGGGTGTGGGAGTGTGGCTCCGTTGGCTGAGAAGGAAACTGGGGAAGGGCAAAGTCCGGGTGGGCAGAGCAGGAGAGAGGTGCAGCAAGGCAGAGGGAGTTCAGAGGAAGACCCAGGCCCACCCCCTCTTCATCCTAGGGCACACAGGGAGGAACAGAGAAGGGAGCAACGTGAGTTGCGTGGCTTACGGGGGAGGAAAGGGCCCTGATTCCCTTCATTAGGCACTCCTGGGAATGAGAGTTTAAAAGAACTGAATGCTGACTGCGGCAGCTGCTTTAGTTTAGTTTAGTTTACTTTATTGTCACTGTACCTTGTACAACGAAATCAAACACCATCTTCAGTGCACATCATGACCATGAAAATAAACACAAACACACATCCTTCACCTCCACATATTGAACCGAAAACCCCGACACCATACCAACACTGCACTACACAGCAGAATTCAAAAGAGCTACTGCCCTGGGATAGAAGCTGTTTTTCAGCCTATTTGTCCTTGTTTTTATTATTCTGTACCATCTGCCAGATGGTCATAGTTCAAAAAAAGGGTGCCCAGGATGAGATGGATCTTTGAGAATGTTTTGAACTTTCTTAAGGCAGTGGGAGCTATAAAGCTCTTCCAAAGAGGGGAGAGGGCAACCAGTGATCTTCTGGGCAATGACATTAACCCTCTGGAGTGCTGTCCTATCTGCCACTGTGCAATTGGCAAATCCTACACAGGTGCAGTAAGTTAAGATGCTCTCTATGGTGCAGCAGTAGTAGTTTTTCATTCAGTTGTTTTCTGAGAAGCCTCAGGTCGTATAATCTCTGCTGGGCCCTTTTGACCAGGGCTGCAATGTGGGCACCCCGGGTCAGATCCTCTTTTAGGGTAACACCCAGAAACTTAAAAGTAGCCACTTGCTCCACTCGGTCTCCATTGATAAGCAAGGGCTGGAGATCTGATCTGTTCCTTCTATAGTCCACTATAAACTCTTTGGTCTTATTGGTGTTGAGGACCAAGTTATTGTCTCCACACCACGAAAGCAACCAGTCCACCTCATCTCGGTAGGCAGACTCATCCCCGCTGGAGATAAGTCCCACCACTGTTGTATCATCTGCATAGAGTAAGGGACTCAACACGCAACCCTGTGGTGTACCAATGTTAAGAATAAGGGCTGAAGAGGTATGATTACTTAATCTGACCCTCTGTGAGTGGCCAGACAGGAAATCCATAATCCAAAGGCAGATTGAATTAGAAAGGCCAAGGTCCAGAAGTTTAGACACTAGTCTATGTGGAAGGATTGTTAAATGCAGAACTAAAATCCACAAAAAGCATTCTCACATAGCCCCCCCGCCCTGTTCTAGGTGAGTCAGAACAGTGTGAAGAGTGATGCCTATAACGTCCTCTGTAGATCTATTTTTTTCTGGGAACAAACATGAGTTTATCTTGTGTTGACTTTGCTTATCTGTGTTCCTGGCATCCTCCCAACCATGTTGAATTATGGCCATTCCTTCACATCTGGAATTCCTTCTCCTGCCCTGCTGAACTAATTACCTCATCTTGCCTTGATTGGACTTATAGTTACAGTTTTTGTTGACCACGTTTTGGACTGGATTCTCTGCAGCCAAAGGCTGTTCCTGAGAGCCAGAAGGTAACCAGGACATTGGGAGCAAAGTTGGAGGTAACAAAGGGACTCCTACTGATTATCTGACTGTGTTGCCTTTGTGCCACGCCCCTTTGAGTCATCACACTGGCTTCCCCATTGACTTTGCTTGTCAGAAGGTCACAAAAGGGGATCACGTGACTCCGGAAACACTGCAACCGTCATAAATGTGAGTCGGTGGCCAAGCGGCTGAATTTTGATCACATGACCATGGGGATGATGCAACGGTCATAAGTGTGAAAAATGGTCATAAATCACTTTTTTCAGTCCTGTTGCAGCTTGAATGGTCATTAAATGAACTGTTGTAAGTTGAGCACCGCCTGTACATCTGGATCCTATCCAATCTATCACCTGCTCATTACCAAGAAAGGTATGTGTGTGTGTGTGTGTGTGTAAGTTAGCTCCCAAGAGTTAACAAATGGCGTCCCAGCACCAGGAAAAGCCATTTGCTTCTTTATCTTAACGTGGAGAATAGAAATTTACACCCACTTTGGAGGATACCAAAGTCTCTAAATCAATGTATTGTTCACAGAAAGGATACAAGGTCAGTAAATGGATGGCATTTGTTTGCTAGTTCTTTTTAATTGATTGGTTGATTTAAGCCAGAGGTTTCCAAACTTGGCAACTTTAAGACTGGTGGACTTCAACTCCCAGAATTCTCCAGCCAGCATAGCTGGGAGTTGAAGTTCACAAGTTTGGGGACCCCTGACTTAAGTGATGTCCCACTCCCAAACAATTCTAGGATACTAAAAATTAATATTTGAGGGGAACGTAATGTCCCATGACTATGTGCAATCTATTGGGGTACAAAACTAAAAAAAAAAAATTCTCCAAAGCACCTGAGGGTAGAACGAGAAGTAATTGATGGAAGATCATTAAAGAGCGATCCAACCTAGAACTAAGGAGAAAAATCCAAACAGTGAGGACAATTAACCAGTGAAAGGGCTTGCCTTCAGAAGTTGTGAGTGTTCAAGTAGAGACTGGACAGCCATTTGTCTGGAATGGTATAGGGTTACCTGCTTGGGAAGGGGGTTGGACTAAAAGACCTCCAAGGTTCCTTCAACTCTGTTATTGTATGTGCTGAAATCTAAGTTTGGCTAGTTATTTATCTGTAGAGAAAAAAAAGCCTAAACTCTTCCTTGCACTGTGTGAACTTCTTGGTCTCTGACTTCAGCCTGAGATTGTCGGACTGGTCTATTGCAGGTTAGCTTTCCAATGCAGCCATTTATCTTAATCATTCCAAACTGGATCTCAGTTTCCTGAATTAGGCAGAAGCCATTCCGTTCGGATTTAAGCACTGAGAATTCTGTCCTGGTTAGCAAAGGGAGGGTATGGTTTGAAATTTTCCATAGTTCAAAGAGCTGCCATTATTCTGAATGTGCTCACAGCTGAGTGCAGTAATAATGGGCAGCTCCAATCTCTGGCTTGTTTATCTGTCTTCAGGATTAAAGCGATGCAGGCAGGGGTGGGATGCAAATTTGTAAACTACAGGTTCTGTGGGCGTGGCCAGGTGGGCATGGCCAGGTGGGCATGTGACTGGGTGGGCTTGTTTTGTTTTGTTTTGTTTTTTGCCTCCTGGGCCTCAGGGAAGCCTCCTGAATGAAGCAGAACAACAGCGAGGGTGGGGATCAGCTGTGCCGCACAATTTAGATTAGCTAGAAAGCAAAGAAATCTGATAGCTAATCTAAATTGCATGGCACAGCTGATCTTCAGAAAACAGCTGATCGGTGGGGGTGAAGGAAATACCTTGATCTTCGGAGTGAACTGGTTCGTTCCCAGTTGATCTTCGGAGCTACCGGTTCACCTGAACCAAACCAGGCCAAGAATCCCACCCCTGGATGCAGGTCATGGCCAACTCTTCAGCTGCAAATGTAAACTCTTTGGTTCAACATTCTCCCCTTTACAAAATATATTCTTCATGATAAATATAACATCAGTACTTATTGGAGTAGTTTCTGTTATACTTAATTTTCTGTTATACTTAGCTTTCCACTTAACAGTTTTACTTGAAATCTTATTTGCATGCTTTACATTATCCTTAATGCTGTTATTTAATGAGAAGGAATTCTCATTAAATAACGTTTAATTCTGCATATAAGAAGAATATTGCTGAACTCCCTGTGCATGGTGAATTACTAGACTGTGTAAGTACAGCCACTGTGTTATATAAACATGGCTTGGGTCTCATTCAATAAACAATTAAAACAACCCATGATCAATCAAAAGAAATATTTCCGCAATAATAAACGCTCACATGATTCGTTCTAGAAAATATTGGTAAAAAGCCATGGAACTATAAGTTGCTCTAGTATATATTTTGCAGGAATGTGAACAGGCACGACCATTTTATCATGTTTGTTGGACATGTGAAAACTCAGAAAATTTTGGATGCAAATACGTACACTAATTCAGAAGATCTTAAAGACTATAATATACAACTGAAGCCAGAGGTTTTTCTTTTGGGGTTGATAGATAGGCAGTTGGGGGGAAAAAGTCATGGAACTTTGCATGATAATTGCAGCATGCTTGTTGCATGTTCAAAGGTGGAAAAACACAGCATTACTCTCAATAGAGGAATGGTTGAGATGATGGAACTTGGAGAGGTGACCAAAACTAACTTCCTTGATTAGAGACAACACCTATTTTAGTTGCTAGAAACAACTAAATTGCTTTGCATGAAACAACAAAAAATAGCTTTGATGATTAGAAAAAAATACAGTAGATAATGGAAAAAGAGAGCTTTTCTTGTAACCATAGAGTAAAAGATAATTTTGTAATTGTACTTATTATTTGCTGAAAAAAGTCAGAAGCAATTTCTTTCTATTTCTTTTAATTCTTTCTATTTGCACCTTTTGTCATTTTAGGTTTTTTTTCCCCTCTCCTTTTACTTTCTTTTATTTTATATTAATTCTTGTTAGTTTTTATCTTTTACTCAAAACTCTTAATAAAAATTATGCCCAAAATAACATTTTGTTTTTACATCACTGACAGAAGTTCCATGACTAATCTAAATGAAATATTTTCCCCTGCTTAATGTGGCGCAAACAAACATTTCTCATGGCTTTATTAATCGCTCCATCTTCTCCTATCCCTGCCAAGGTTTGCAATCTTTCGTTAAAATCTGATCGATACCTTCACCTCTCCGTTGATCTTCTCAGCAGAGTTTTCTGGACCATGTGATTATTTCCTGACCATTTGTAAAATATTTCCCGCACATGTGAGCAAAGATGCCATAATTTTGCTTAAAATCTGCTCCATACAACACTACACAACAACAGATCATCACAAGAAGTTCTGCAAAGTGGCTGCAGTGAGACAAATTCATCCTTCATTGTAGTTCAACCCTTCCCTTTCCTCTGAGCAAGCCCAAGACATTTTCCAGTACGGGTAGTCCTCAACTTATGACCACAATTGAACCCAAAATTTATGTTGCTGAGACATTTGTTACGTGAGTTTTGCCCCATTTTATGACCTTTCTGGCCACATTTGTTAAGTGAATCACTGTAGTAAAGTTACTATCCCAGCTGTTAAGTGAATTGGAGTTCCCCGTTGACTTTGCTTGTCAGAAGGTTGCAAAAGGGGATCATCTGACCACCCCCTGGGACATGGCAACTGTCAGAAATACGAGTCAGTTGTCAAGCAGCCGAATAAAAATCACATGACCCTGGGGATGTTGCAATGGTCATAAGCAGTGGTGGGATTCAAAAATTTTACTACTGGTTCTGTGGGCGTGGCTAGGTGGGTGTGGCCATGTGACTGGGTGGGCATGGCTTTTTTTATTTTTTATTTGCAGCCCCCATCCTTTTTTGGGACCTTCTGGGCCTCAGAAGAGCCTCTAGGGGGGCGTTTTTGCTCCCATAAGGATCCTCTGGGGCTCAGGAAGAAAAAAAATGGAGCCTGGGAGGGGCATCCAGCACCCCTCCACGCTCTGTTTTGGGACCTTCCTGGCCTCAGAAGAGCCTCTAGGGGGCCTGTTTTTGCTCCCAGAAGGCTCCTCCGGGGGCTCAGAAAGGCAAAAATGGAGGGGGGGCTAAGCTCTCCCTCCATTTTTTGCCTTCCTGGGCCTCAGCAAGGGGAATCCCAGCACAGCTGATCATATAAACAGCTGATTGTCGGGAGAGAAAAGAAAGGAAGAAATACCTTAAAGGGCGAGTGTCAGGTGAACGGGAGACCGGGTCGGGGGCGTGGCCAGTCAGAACTTACTACTGGTTCAGTGACCCACGCCAAATCCTTGCTACCAGTTTGCCTGATCCAGTGCGAACCGGCTGAATACCACCACTGGTCATAAGTGTGAAAAACGGCCATACATCACTTTTTTCCAGTGTAATTGTAACTTTGAATGGTCACTAAATGAACTGCTGTAAGGACTATCTGTACCACAACTCCCATCCTGAATATCTTCTCCATCATGTTAGGGAGAAAGGCAGTGACTGGTCTATAATTACCAAGTGCAAATTGCAGTGGTATAAAGGAATTGAATCTTCCGGTCCCACCTACAACCAACACTCTAATCCAGTTCTTCCCAACATGGTGATCTCTGGATATATCACTACAATGACCAGAATTCCCTACTGGCCAGGTAAATTGAGGACCCAAGATTGTTGGGGGCAATAAGCTGACTTTGTAAAAATGCCGCTTAATAATAAGCCGGCATATACAATGGAATGAAGGCTATTGCTGAGCACATTGGGTTGTGCTCCAAAAAAAATTGTAAGCTGCCCGAGTCTCCGGAGAAGGGCGGGATATAAATATGAATAAAAATAAAATAAAATAAAATAAAAAACTGTGCACATGAGGATAACAACAGGGGAAGAAAAGTGATGTGGGTGTATGTTTAATGAAAAAGTTTTTGAAGACACATCCTTGACTGAAATCTAAACAATGTTCTACTTGGAATGATACGTCCTTAGAACAGAAAAGGGAAGTTGCAGAAGTAACAAAGATGTTTCCGTCTCTTTCCCATCAAGTTCCTCTTATTTTGACAACATTTTCCTCAGCATCCTTTCTAGGATGGAGTTGAAATGTCACTCAGCTTCATTTCACATTTCCCTTTCTCCTTGTTGGTTCAAGCCTTCATTTGTTTTCCCTACACAAATGCAATAGAACATGACGGAATGTGCCATCTATGTGATATTGTGCATGTCACAATTCTGCTTCAGAAAAGGTGATGTCATGGAAACACATGAAGACGGTTACAGTCAATACCATTCACTAAGAATTTAAGCCAAGAAGCCAAGGATTGTGGAGGACCAAGAAGAACCAGCCACTTCAATCAAACAGCACAGAACAAATCAGCAGTAAAACAACACAAATGTTCAGGAGGCGAATATAATTTTTTGGCAATCTATTCAGCTGCCTCCAACTTTTGAAACAAACATCATCCTTTTAGAACATTCTGTGCAGCCCAACAAATGTCACTCCGGCATTCATTAGTAATATTCCTCCAAGTCTCTGCAGTGGGTGAAGTTACCGTATCTGACACAAAATATGTTGCATAGTTTTAACGCAAGAGCTCATAGATTCTGTCTTGCCCTTTTTTAAAGAGCTGTCCATCAAAACAGTCCATCAAAGCCAAACGAAATGCTCTGGACTTCACCTAATATCAGGACAAAACATTTCACAACTGCCAGGAAAAGGCTTCTACAACACTTGTGGTTGCAAACACATATATTATATATATATATTAAGTCTTTGCTTCCAACAGATAAATGTAATCAAGGTTTATATGCTCAAAGGAGCCAACAGGATGGGACTGTTGCACGTGAAGGATCAGAAGAAAATTGTAACTAATGTTGTGGAAAATTACTTCGTTATTGCTTTCTCAGTACAGGATTACAATTAGGTTGCAGTGTGAAGCAATAAATGAATGGTAACAAATCAACAAAACCAGCCACTGTCAGGAGTACTTTGGTGACGGGAAGTAATGTAAGCATTACTTAAAAGTTTTATGATTCTCATTTAATTTGCATCCCGGCTGCTCGGGCTATAAGCAAACGGCCATCTCTAGAGCAGGCAGTGAAAACTGAAGAGCAAAAACTATCTGGTCTTAAATCTGCTTCAGAAACTACTTAGGTAAGTGCAATCTAGTCAAGTCTGACTTTGGCAACTTCACTCCCTTGATTTGTTCCCAGAAATCACCCAGAGCTGTTCCAGGGAGACTCTAGTCATCTCCCAGATTCAGTCTATTCCACTTAATTTTTTTCCTTTCTAAGTGTTTTTCCTGGTGAGACCAGTCTATCAGGGCAACCTGGTCTACCTAATTATGGGACAGAGCATATGCTGCTTCCACTTTGGCCTTTCAGCTCCAATCCAGGAGCCTTTGTGCAGGCAATTGCTTTCCTGACAAACTATTTTTTTGTGTTGAATTTATGTTTACTGACAAAGAAATAAAGGGAGACCAGCATAGATCTATTTCAAGCTATTTAGCTCTCATCAGCTAGCCCATACCCTTCTGGGATTCAAACCTGGGCTACCTGCATATTAGGTAGATGCTTTAACCTCTAATCAACCTCTTTTTCCTTTCTGTTTTCCTCAACCACGTTAAGCAAGAGTTTTTTTTCCTAGTCCACCAAACACACAAAACACATCTCTAATTAACTGGACTGACGATAATAAGAGTGATTATTTTCTCCTCAGAAAAGGTACGGTTATTTTCTCCTTGGGAGTATCATATGGTGGCACTTTTGTGGAAATGCACATAAAACCAGAGGCCCTTCCAAGGCACGCCAAGGTGGGATCTGGAACTGCTTTTCAGCTTCACAAGGAGGGACTTGGTTGCTACCAAGGATCAACTGCACTTGCTTCACATTAATATTTTCCCTACCCTAGTAACATTTGATGGGGAAATCTTGTGCGTGACTGGTTCAAATAGTATCGATTTTGGTAAGGGGAAAGTTTTTAATAGACACCTACAAACACTATAAACCAGGGGTGTCAAACTATCTAGCCCATGGGGCTGGCCTGGAAACAGTAAAGGATTGACCCACGGTGCCTCTGCCAGCGTAAACGGAGCTCAGCCGGGCCTTGCGTGGGCCCATTTTTGCTGGCAGAGGGCTACCAAAACAAACTAAAAACAAAACAAAAGGAGAAATGTTTCCCCTTTTGCATTGGAGCATGCAAGAAGGGACAGGAAAGGAGAAAGGGAAAGAGGAAAGACAAAGAAAAAGAAGGAAAGATGGGAAGAGAGCATGGAAGGAAAAAGAAGGAAAGAGAAAGAGGGGATGGAATAAGAAAAGGAGAATGAAGAGGGAAGGAAATAGAGGAAAAGGAAATGGAAGGAAGGAAGGAAGGAAGGAAGGAAGGAAGGAAGGAAGGAGGAAGGAAGGAAGGCAGGCAGGCAGGCAGGCAGGCAGGCAGAAGGAAGGGGGATTATAATGAGTGGGGGAGGGTTTGGGGGAAGTCCTGCCTTAGCATTTGGCCACCACAGTTGCCCCCGGCCTGAGTGGTGTCAAGCTGGCCACACCCATGCCCACCGTGGCCTCTCATGCCCACCCCCGCCCCTCCAGTGTCAAACACAACCCTGATGCAGCCCTAAATGAAATAGAGTCTGACCCCCGTGCTATAAACCAATCAAAAGTATTCCACTGTTTTTCATCCAAACCTAGACAAGAGCACCAAGTCCAGTCCTCATGAAACCCCAAAAGACTGTTTTTAACAACTTGAAAGGGAAGATCAATTCCCAAACAAAGCTAAGGAATCCTCTCCAGACCACTTAAACCAAATGTGGCAGATCCTCTCTGTATACTTCAACCTTCTCCAACTTGGGAACCACTCGATCTGTTGGGATTTCAACATGTGGCAATCCTAGCCAATCTGAGGATTATAGGAACCACAGATGCAAAGAAACTCAAGAATACCAGATGAGTGAAAGTAGAATGTAGGTGCATTTTGGTGGATATACATGACTGATAACACTCTTGGCACTAATTCCTAAGCAGAAAGCTACAGATGTATTTTCTCACTATAAATTAGAACGCAATTTCAAGGATAGTGTTTTTCTGACTTGTCTTTCTTTGGTATATGAGAAAATGCACTTTTCTTTCACATGAGATTTTGGGGTGATTCCATTTTGGTTGAGAAACTGCTGTCGGCCAGGTTTTCCCTTGGGTGCTAGATATATTACCTCAGAACAGACAGCGCAGGAAAATACTGCTTGTTAAACTGACAAGCCATACACGTTGACAACACTTTTCATCACTGAACCAAAAGGTTGTAACTCTTGCTCGGGAACAACAGTGCACTGCATAGTTTGCAGAAAAGGAATAAACCTTACCATTCAAGAACCTTTCAAGAGTTTGCCACAACTTTTCTTCAACTGATAATATGAACCTTGCCACTTATCTGAATTACAGAAGATCTTCAAGGATATTCTTTCCCGTAAGTGTTATTTAAAAAAATTTTTTTTTTTTTTGTAAAAACAGTGCAAAAAGCAGAATCTGAGGAACTAACCTGGGGCTTGCTGGTGTACAACTTCTTCTGGATCCTGCAGATGGATGAAAATGAGAAGCCCAGCTGCTCCGAACAGAAGGATGAAGGAAAACATGCAGGTCAGCTTCATCATTAATGTCCTCTGTCAATCCAGTTTAAGCCCACCGAAAGAAGAAAAGGCCTTCTCTTTGATCCCCAAAGCTTGAGTTGAGGTCAGCATCTCAGTTGGCTTCCTGGTTCAAGGGGGCACCTGGTAGAAAGAAAGCAGTGCGCGGCTACTCAATATTGTGCATCTCTAATAAACTTCCTATATCTTGCCTCTTCTCTCCTCCCACCCCTCCTTTGGCCTAGCAACCAAGAATATGAAACAGCAAAACACTCCATGTGGAGATCTGTTCCAGGGAATGGACGTCCATCTGTATTTTATCATGCTCGCTGCATCTGTTATTCAAAATATTTTAGGATGCTATTTTAGCTTGTTAAATTATTGTTTAAGATGTTGCGCCTTGTAAACGGCTTTGGGGAGGCTGTGCCTCAAAAGACAACACGAATCCCGAAGTTAGGAGAGATAGAAGGATCCACATTCTGCTAAGTGCAATGGATTTAAAAATAAATATTTTGGATTAGCAATTTTTTTTTTAAAAAAGCAAAGCCATCATGCAGTTCATTCTCACTTGCTATAAAAAAAGAGGAAAAAGCTGGGCCCAGGTTTTTTTTTGGGGGGGGGGAGAAAAAAAATATTTGGCTCTTAGTAAATGGCACTCAAATTCTGTCCCAAGCGAATCTGAAATAATTTGGGTCATCTCTTGCTCAAGACAAAAAAATTAAAATCTGAAATGAAGAAACCCCAGGGACTTGAAACCATAAAATTAGTGCATGTTTTGTGTGTCCCAATAATGAAAGGCTCCCTCTGGGCTACATCAAGGCTGCTAAAAAGAAGAAAGAAAAGTAAAGCGAATGATCTTTCTCCCAACTTGCTGATATTTGTCCTGTTGCTATGAGCCCCTATTATTTTTTCCTTTGTTCTTTTTTAGTCCTTTAATATTATCCCTCATCACATGAGGAAAAGAAGACAAAGCTTTTGATAACTTCATACCTATATACTGGAAATTACACAGCATCTTTTAGATCACATGTGTTATTTTTTCTTATGTACACTGAGAGCATATGCACTAAAGACAAATTCCTTGTATGTCCAATCACACTTGGCCAATCAAGAATTCTATTCTATTCTATTCTGTTCTGTTCTGTTCTGTTCTGTTCTGTTCCGTTCTGTTCCGTTCCATTCCGTACCGTTCCATTCTCTATTCCATTCCATTCCCTATTCTATTCTATTCTATTCTATTCTATTCTATTCTATTCTATTCTATTCTATTCCATTCCATTCCATTCCATTCCATTCCATTCATGACATTAAACCTAGGGATCATGTTAAACCTTCTTCCCTGGCAGAATTTTTTGTTCTCAATTGCACTGTAGAAAGTTAGCACCCATCCCTCTCCTAGAAGAATGAAATACTTTGAGAAATATTAAAAAGGCAGAATATTGTATTTCCCTGGATGAGAAATGGAGAACCATGTTTTTTTAGAGGGAGCAAGCAGGCCTTCCTTTTCTTAATAGCCCTCAGCAGATGCCAGCACTTAAGAGATAAAGAGCTTATTGAAAAAGCCAAGTATTTATATAGCTCTATTCATAAGCAATTACCCTCACCCAAGATCCAACACAGGAAAAAGCCATTAAGCCACAATAGGAATTACCCAGCATCCTTTAAAAGAACACAATCCCCCTTCACTGCATCACTCTCAGAAACTTCAACCAAACTTAGCTCAGACAAACACCTAGGATTTGTACTTTGCCTATAGAGCCAGCTATGACCCCTATATAACCCCTACATGGCCCCATGGGAGTCTGACAACAGCCAATAGAATACATATTCTTGCACAGGAACAGGAAGCTCAAGGAGAAAGTATAAAAGCCCCTCACTCTCAACTCCATGTGGAAGTCCACTAGTCATAAAAGGGCCATGTTCCTTACCCCTGCTTAAGGCCACCATTTTTCCAATGTTGTATCTGTGGCTTTCCAGCAAGCAGGAACAGCTTCCTTTCCTGGCCAAATCTTCTGTTAAAGATCCTGGCTGCTAAAAATGGGAAAAGCAAGAGACTCTTTTCCCAGAAAACCAGGAAGAAAACTCAGTGGTATCATCCAGGACCTTTTCTACAGTCTCAGGTCACTGCAAATGCTAAATGAATCAAACACTTTTTTAAAAAAAATGGTTCTTGCGCTGTTTAAAAGGGCAATAAAAGAGGAAATACCATATGCAGCTTCGCAAAATTTACAACTCATTTGTATAATAATTAAATACATTTATTTAATTATTGTCACTTTATTGTCCTTGTTGGTCACATTAAAGAGTTATGCATGATCCGCTCGGGGAATAGGTCATTCTAAAAAGGTATTACTGAGATTCTATTTTATTATGTTTTCTGCAAAATTGAACATGCAATGGTATTTTGTATGCTTTAAGACCAAGGATAAGTTTTTCTACCAAAAGAAAAGGAAATTATGCCTATCAGCATACATTAATGCCCCAAAGTATTGGGATGCTTCTTGGTTATTGTTTTAATTAACACATTGCACTTAGATGTTATAATTTTCAGATAACAGGATGCACTGCTACGTATATTTTTTTAAAAACTGGAAATCCTCCTTGCAAAGAGAAACATTTGTTTCCAAAGTTTCATATCCTGCAAACAAGTTGCCCACCTTAAAGGCAGTTTTGGATTCAAACTCCTTCATGTTGGGCTCTGCTACATTCTCATTGGCAGTTTCTATCAGATCTTTAAGGCAGGCCAGACTAGGAAATCCAAAGCTATGAATCCCTTTATCTCTAGGAGACCCTTGAGATCTTTCTCAGATTATATTTCTGCCTCCAAGTCAATATTTTGTATCTGAGCATTGTTTTGATTGCGTCTCTTCCTCAAGGCCCTTTCTAAAGCCCACTGCAGTTTCACAGAAGAAAAAAAAATTATTATCAGAAATAAAATTCTGCAGAGGATGATTCGCTTAAGTTTGCTTAAGTTTACCCAAGAAAGCATATTTATAGGGGCAATTTTAAGCATGCTTCAGTGGATCCACTGCCTAACAGATAATCAGAGTTGGAAGGAACCTTGTAGGTCATCTAGTTCAACCCCCTTCCCAAGCAGAAGACCCTACACCATTTCTGACAGATGGCAGTCCAATCTCTTCTTGAAAGTCTCAAGTGATGATGCTCCTACAACTTCCGAGGGTAACTTCTGTTTCATGGGTTGATTGCTCTCAATGTCAGAAAATTCCTCCTTATTTCCAGGTTAAATCTCTCCTTGTTCAGTTTCCATCCATTATTCCTTGTCTGGAGTTGCCCTGCGACCCCCGCAATGTTAATCAGACCCCTGGGGCAGGACATGGGACTATGCAGATTTCCACCTGGGATCTCCTGCTTTCCCTTCCTCTCCAATCCCCACAGGACAACCCAGAAATTAGAAAAAGATCAACCAACAGGATGAATGTTATAGAGAAGAAGTACAGCTTTACAGAGAGGGACCAGAGGACATAGCTAAAGCACCATTCCTCAATGTTGTCAACTAAGATGGGTGGATGGGTGGATGGGGAATTCTGGGAGTTGAAGGCCGAACATCTTAAAAGTTGAGAAGTTTGGGAATCATTATTCTAAAGCAGAGGTGGGGAACTGTGGTTCCTTTATGACTTGTGGACTTCAACTCCCAGAATTCCTGAGCCAGCTAGTATGCTGGGTCAGGAATTCTGGGAGTTGAAGTCCACAAGTCATAAAGGAACCACAGTTTCCCACCTCTGTAATCTAAAGCAGGGGGTCCTCAAACTTGGCAACTTTAAGACTTGTGGACTTCAACTCCCAGAGTTCTCTAGCCAGTGGAGAACTCTAGGAGTTGAAGTCTACAAGTCTTAAAGTTGCCAAGTTTGGAGACCTCTGATCCAAAGGGTTTAAGATGAAAGGTGAGCCAAGCCATTTTTTCCTTATCTCTCCTCAGCCTCTAGGCTTCTATGCTCCCTGCAAGGATTGTTGTGGGGGGGTTTTCCACACTGTCCTATACAACACACAACAACTAACAAGACCCAGCCCATTGCCCAAGGACAGTTTTCTGTTTTGTTCAAAGACGATTGAATGGTAGGTATGAGAATAGACTTCAATCTCCACAATGTTAAGGAGACAGAGGCGAGATATGGTGCCTTCAGGGGACAGCTGGTGTGATGGGTCACCCTGGTTTCCCAGGAATAAGGAAATTCATTCCAAGGAGAAGGATGAGATGAGCGACAACATGGGACATAGTTGGATTGGAAACAGGGGAAGAGACTTAGAATAGCCACTCCTAGAATCTCTCAGTGTATATCCAATAGGATGAGAGTAGCCGGGCATGATTCAGTCTATAGGGTGTAAAAATAAAGAAATGAACTAGCTGGATTGTTATAAGTTGTTCTTACACTTACTTAGTCTTAGCCTGATATCCTTCAAGTCAAGCCTTGGTGGTGCAGGCTGTTAAACACCTAGCACTTAGTTCCAGCTGCCTGCAATTAGTGCAGGCTCGAATCCCACCAGGCTCAAGGTTGACTCAGCCTTCCATCCTCTCTGGGTAGGAAAAGTGAGGACCCAAGATTGTTGGGGGCAATAAGCTGACTTCGTAAAAATGCCGCTTAGTAATAATAAGCAGGCATCTACAATGGAAGGAAGGCTATTGCTGAGCGCATTGGGTTGTTCTCCAAAAAAAATTGTAAGCCGCCCTGAGTCTCCGGAGAAGGGCGGCATATAAATGTGAATTTTTAAAAAAAAGTCAATCTTGTCTCCTGGTGACAATTGGACAAGTCTTTGCAGGTATCAAAGGTGGCTTGTCCCACCCTTCTTCCTAGGACAGAGTGAGAGGAACTGACAACCCAGCTGACTTCAGGTCTAAAGATTCAAATTTCCCCAGGTTCAATGACCCAAATACTTGCCATCTCAAACGTGTAGACTACAAAGAGCATTCCAGTTCTGCTTTAAAATCCCATCCACTCATTGCCTTTCCCCATCTTCTACTTCCATCACGCTAACCAGACATAGTAATTTCTTCTAGTCCATCATCTGTTTTCATTTCATGATTTAAAATGTAGCTTTCTGTTTCCTCCAAGAAAATATCAACCTTTATTTAGTTCAAGAGAGCTTTTTATAGTCTATATGATACTCTTAGCAACTCTCTCTCCAGATTCAGAATTCAAAGGCCCGGTTTTATTTCTTACTTTTTTCTCAATGTCCATAATCTCACAGTCACAATTGGAAAAACATTACATTAACTATTTGATCTGTATAACATAACATGACCAAGATTCTGTTTTGTATTGTATTATTCTCTACCCAAAGATGCAGCAAAGCTTTGGATTAATAATTTTCTGTGAACCTTTTGTTTTCTAAGAAGGTTCATGGCATTCTTGAAAATTGTCTCCCACAACAAATTTGAAAGCGTGAGTATAGTCTCTAACCTGATTCTTCAAAGAAGAAGAAGAAGAAGAAGAAGAAGAAGAAGAAGAAGAAGAAGAAGAAGAAGAAGAAGAAGAAGAAGAAGAGAGGCATGAATGAGCATCCCCAAGTCAACTCTAAGCCTTGAAAAAAGGCTTACATAAAGCAGAGTACAGATGTTCCACACACATAGCTCCTTAGATGGTGTCATGCTCTTGTCAGAGTCAGACTCTGAGGGAGAGGAGGAACAGCCAATAGGGAGTGGAGGTGTGGCTCCAGAGGTTGTGGAGGAGGCTGGGGAAGGGCAGAGGCCAGCTGGGCAGTCAGAGGAAGAACCAGACGCAACCCCTCCTCATCCTAGGGCACGCAGGGAGGAACAGAGAAGGAAACAACTTGGCTTACGAGAGAGCAAGTGGTCATGATCCCCCTCATTGGTTGCAGTTGGGGAGACTAGTATATAAGAGAGACGGTTAAAACACAGTGTTTCCAGAAGCAAAGCGTGCTTTATTTTGGGCTGAAGTTATCTTGGTTGGTGTCCTTCTAACAGACTGTGCCTTGTAATCTCCTTGAAGTTGGTAATTACTTATCCTGGTCCATTGTGGAAATTTCATCATTGTAGTTTGTTTGGTTTTTTATTTCACCTCTATCTGCTCATTAAGTTCAGACTGTATTGCTTTCTTTTGAAGACTATTTTTGAGTACGTTTTATCTCCAACTGAGAATTATTGAACAGTGGGGCCAAGTTGGAGGCATTAAAGGACATTTATTTACATTTTGGATTTTGTTACATTTGTGTTACACTCCGGGTCATCACAGATAGTTTCTTACATGTCTGAGCCATTATTTGACGCCGCGTGAGTGAGGGGCACCAGGTCTTCCAAGGATTGCACAGCCAGCACCTCGAGAAAGCAACAGAGCTTAGCTATTTATTTTATTTATCTGATTTGTCAATCGCTTACAAGATAATAGGTATAAGTATAAACATGAGTAAGAATACAGGAAATGGGTACGAATAAATGGGGACAATAGGACAGGGACGGTAGGCATGATTGTACACTTATGCACGCCCCTTACAGACCACTTAGGAATGGGGTAAGGTCAATAGTGGTTAATTTGAGGTTAAAGGAGTGGGGGTTAGAGGATGTAACAACAGAGTCAGATAGTGCATTCCAGGCTACATATTCCACATATATTCCACATATTCTACATATGGACAACAGTGTAAAATCAAAAATCAAAACCAGGATACAACAAAAACAGTCAAACACACACTGGAGGGGACTCTCTGCATCCAGTTTTGGTCACCACATTACAAAAAAAAAATGTTGAGACTCTGGGAAAAAAAGGTGCAAAGAAGAGCAATTAAGATGATCGAAGGCCTGGAGATGAAAACATATGAAGAATGGCGGCAGGATGTTTGTTTATCTAGGCTACAGAAAAGAAGAAATAGGGGGGACAGGATAGCAGTATGCCAATATTTGCCAGAAAGAGGAAGGGGGTCAAATTATTCTCCAAAGCACCAAAGAAGGCAGGACAAGAAACCATGGATGGAAACTAATTACGGGGAGAAGCAACCTGGAATTGAGGAGAAACTTACTAACAGGGAGGACAATTAACCAGTGGAACAGAAGTTGCCTTCAGACGTTGTGGGTGCTTCACACTGGAGGTTTTTAAGAAGAGACTGGGCATCCACACAGAGAGCATGTCTGAAATGGTATAGGATCTCCTGCTTGAGCAGGGGGCTGAACTAGAAGACGTCCAAGGCCCCTTCCAGCTCTATTCTGATTCTCCTCCAAAAAAATAGTGGGAGACACACCCCTGCAGACAAAGAGATGCACTCATATTTATACATTTCAGAAAGGAGGGGAAAAATTATGGGTGCATATACACATTCATAAGTAATAAGATACTAGATGTCGGGATCCTTCCTGCCCTTCTGCTACCTACGGAGACCAATGGTCTTCATAAAACGAAACATTTGCATCTTGACATTCAGGTGTTGCTATGGGAATGTTCTGATAAAACTCTCCACAGGCTGCTGTGAGCTACAAGGACACATTCCTTATGTCTCCATTTGCCTATTAAAACAGTCCCATTCATCTGCAGAATGATTTTACCCACAACAGGGGAGGGAAAAATCATAACCAGGACAACAACAGTACAGGTAGTCCTTGACTTTCGACCCCAGTTGAGCCCAGAATTTCTGTTGCTAAGCGAGACAGTTGTTAAATGAGTTCTGCCCCATTTTACAGCCTTTCTCGCCACAGATGTTACGTGAATCGGGGCAATTCTTAAGTTAGTAACACGCCTGTTAAGTAAATCTGGCTTCCCCATTGGCTTTGCTTGTCAGAAAGGGATCACATGACCCCAGGGCTCTGCAACCATCGTAAGATATGAATCAGTTCAAATGCTCTGCTATCACCCCAGGGCCAAAGAAGCCCTCCATCAGGGAACTGAATGACTACGCACCAGTTGCTCTAACATCTGTAGTTATGAAGACCTTTGAAAGGTTTGTGCTGTCCCACCTGAAAACCATCACGGATCTGCTGTTAGATCCCATGCAGTTTGCATACCGAGCAAGTAGATCAACAGGTGATGCTGTTAATATGGCTCTGCACTACATCCTAGAAGTTGTGAGTGTTCAAGTAGAGACTGGACAGCTATTTGTCTGGAATGGTATAGGGTTACCTGCTTGGGAAGGGGGTTGGACTAAAAGACTTCCAAGGTTCCTTCAACTCTGTTATTCTATGTTCTAAAACGCTGGCTGGAGAATTCATAGGTATTTGGAGATTCAAGGTGTTTTAGGACAGGGGTCTCCAACCTTGGCAACCTTAAGCCTGGCGGACTTCAACTCCCAGAATTCTCCAGCCAGAAGTTCTGGGAGTTGAAGTTCACAAGTCTTAAAGTTGCCAAGTTTGGTGATCCCTGTTCTAATTGCACCAAGACCTCATTTCCCTCTCGTGGAAAAGACCATCATAAGCAGAGCTGAGTAAACAAGCACCAAGCTTTTGCAGTCAAAATCATCTCTCCTTGTAAGTTTTCCGGGTACAAATTACTGCAGGGCTCATGAGCTGCTAATCTTCATAATAACACGCTACATCCATTAGCAAGTTAATGAGCGAGCCTTGAAGGTCCTCCATGGGTAGTTTATACTACTTTTGATCCAAAAACTATCATAAGCAGTTTTTTCTTTAATGCTCTTTACTCAGATGAAAATCTTCCAGGAGCTCCCTTGGAAGACTGCAAATAGCAAATGGGGGAACCATTTGGTCTTAATTTCTTCGCTATCAGAACAAAAACAACGCAGGTAACTGAATTCTCTTTTGGAAATGCGAAGGGAACGGGACTCTTTGCCAACAGACTCGGAGAGGTAGACCTGGTCTGAATGTTTCCGTTCCACCAAGAGCCTTAGCGGAGGATTTTCCTCCCAGAAAAAAATGCATGCAGGAAAGATTGGGGGTGGGGAGCCTTCCAATCAGTACAACAGTCAATCAATCGATCAATTGATCAATCAATCAATTAATCAATCCGAATAAAGCTGGAAGGCAGGGGTGGGATGCAAAAATTGTTATTACCGGTTCTGTGGGTGTGGCTAGGTGGGCGTGGCTAGGTGGGCATGGCCATGTGACTGGGTGGGTGTGAAAGCCTCCTGGGGGGGAGGGGGCATTTTTGCAGGGAAATCTCTTGGGCGAAGCAGTAAGACAGCGAGGGGAATCCCAGCACAGCTGATCATCAGAACAGCTGATCGTCGGGAGGGGAAAAAAAGAAATACCTTAAGGAGTGGCTGAGCGGGGGAGAATGCAGTCAGCAATGTCAGGCATTCATGATAAGGACTGACTGGGCATGGAGGGGAGGGAGGAGAGGGGCGGGGCCAGCCAGGGGCATGATTTGCCGGTTCCCCAAACTGCGCAGAATCGTAACAACCAGTTATATACAACCAGTCCGAACCGGTAGAATCCCACCCTTGCTGGAAGGGACCTTGGATGTCTTCTAGTCCACCCGCTGCTCAAGCAGGAGGCCCTAGACCAGGGGTGTCAAACTTAATTTCTTTGAAGGCCAGATCAGCATTGCAGTTCTCCTCCACAGGTCAGCCAGGGGGTGGGAGATGGGACGGACGCCTCCTGCAGCACCCTGCTGGCCAAAATGGGGTGCGGAGGAGCTTCATACATGCCCCCGCACCCTGTTTTGGCTGCCAGAAGCACCACAGGGCCGGTCCTTTGCTATTTTCAGGCCGGCCCCGTGGGCCAGATTTAAGCACCCCATGGGCCAGATCCGGCCTACAGGCCTTGAGGAGAACGGAGCTGGAAAGCAGGTTAGTGAGAATGGGGATTTTGCAGTAACCTTCCCCCAGGAGTGGGGAGGGAATGCAGATTTTACAGTAGTCTTCCCGTGCCATGCCCACCAAGCCGCCCCATACCCAACAAGCCATGCCCATAGAACTGATGATAAACAATTGTGAATCCTGGCACTGATTCACCCCATATTGTTAACCCTCTGGAGTGCTGTCCTCTCTGCCACTGTGCATTTGGCAACCCATACAGAGGTGCAGTAAGTTCAGATACTCTTTCTGGTGCACCGGTAGAAGGTCACCAGCAGTTTTCCATTCGGTTGTTGTTTCCTGAGAAGTCTCAGGTCGTATAATCTCTGCTGGGCCCTTTTGACCAGGGCTGCAATGTGGGCACCCCAGGTCAGGTCCTCTTTTAGGGTAACACCCAGAAACTTAAAACTGGCCACTTGCTCCACTCGGTCTCCATTGATAAGCAAGGGCTGGAGGTCTGATCTGTTCCTTCGTCCACTATAAGCTCCTTGGTCTTATTGGTGTTGAGGACCAACTTATTGTCTCCACTCCATGAAAGCAACTGGTCCACCTCATCTCAGTAGGCAGACTCATCCCTACCCCCTGGAGATGAGTCCCACCACTGAGAGAGAGAAACTGGGCCTTGGGCTGAGAGGGAGGGGCTGGCCCTAGGGCAGAGTGTGAATGGTAGCAGAATCAGACCGAGAGGGGCTTCACAGCATGGCCCTTCTCATGTAAGGAGACTGTGACTGGGTTCCCACGTTAAGATTTGGCTAAGCAATAGGCTGGTTTCACAGTTCCCAAGCCATGTAAACAGTCACCAACTCATAGGAATACCTTAGACCACGGGTGTCAAACGCAAGGCCCGTGGGCTGCATTCGGCCCACAGGGTGCTTAAATTTGGCCCGTGGGGCAGACCTGGAAATAGGAAAAGACCAACCCACACTGCCTCTGTCAGCCAAAACAGGGCACCGGGGTGTGTGCGTGTGCATGAGGCTCCCCCACACCCCGTTTTAGCTGGTGGGGTGCTGCAGGAGGAATCTGTCCCATCTCCCCACTCCACCCCCGGCTTGTGGAGGAGAACTACAATGTTGATCTGGCCCTTGAAGGAATCCAGTTTGACATCCCTGCCTTAGGCTATTTAAACTTTTGAGAGCAACTGTGAGATTGAGAATGTCAGCAGTACAACTCCACACCCGGATCCCTCCAACATGCGACGTCGAACCCGATCAGTGGGAATTGATGGCTGAATGGGGGCTCCCAAACGCTGCCTCACAATGCTGCCTCACACTGATACCTGGGACGTGGAGGCTGCACAAGGGATTCCCCAAGGACGTCGTTGGAGGCTTTGTGGAGGGAGGGGGACATAGATGCTTGTTATGGCAGGGATCTCACAGGATGGTGGTAGATAGGATGCAGAGCGGCATAGGCTGCGATGACAGGATATGGGAATAAAAGTCTAATTAGCCATATTAGGGAACGTTTGTTACGTGGGGATTTAGGATAGCACGGTCTGCAGGAGTTAGCTGCAATTAGGAGGGTGGGATAATGCTACAATTGTGCTGGAAGGCAAATGCTTCCAGCACTAACCTAGTTTGAATTTCAAACTGTTACCCCCGGATGGGATGTGAGTTACGTGTACAAAATAAATGACTACCTACGTCTCTGTATGTTGGTTTGTGGATTTGTATCTCGGGTCTACTAACGTCCAGAAGACTGGCTAACAGAGAACAATCAACCCATGGAACAGAAGTTGCCTTCGGAAGTTGTGGGAGCTTCATCCCTGGAGGCTTTCAAGAAGAGACTGGGCTCCCATCTGTCAGGAATGGTGTAGAGCAGCCGTGGGCAAACTACGGCCCGGGGGCTGGATCCGGCCCGTTCGGCTGTTCTATCCGGCCCACGGAGCCGAAAGAGCGGAGGGTTCTCTTGCTCTCCCAGAAGGCTACGTGAAGTAATCTAACTTTGAATTTATATTAGTTCACACAAACACTCCATCCATGCTTTTGTTCCAGCCCTCCGGTCCAGTTTAAGAACCCATTGTGGCCTCAAGTCAAAAAATTTGCCCACTCCTGGTGTAGAGTCTCCTGTTTGGGCGGGGGGCGGGTGGACTAGATGGCCTATACAAGGTCCCTTCCAACTCTGTTAATCTGTTAAAATATGATATATACACTAATAAAGTGACCTACAGAACCCCCGAGTTGGAAGAGACCTCTTTGTGGTCTGAACCTTCTCCTGAATGAAGATGGGTCTCCTGTTTGGGCAGGAGGTTGGACCACTAGATGACCTACAAGGTCCCTTCCAACTCTGTTAACCTGTCTGTGTGTCTCTCTGAGATACTGTGTGAGCCAGGAAGTGCTGTGAAACAAATTACTGTGGCATTAATGACACCATGAACTGATAAAAGTCTGGGAACTTCTGGGTTGGTTTGTACAGAGTCATGGAAATGTCATGGAATACCCTGCTGTAATTATGGTTGTTGCTGTGATTATCCTGCCTGTCTGAAATTTGTCCTCTGGTGTTTCAACTGAGGTTTATTGTATAAAGCAGGTATACAAAGCCATGACTGAGCATAGTATGAACTCAACAGCAGTTTGCACAGCACTATTTATCATGGGAGCGTTTTTATTTATTTTATTTTATTTATTTTAATGAGATTTATATGCCACCCTATCTCCCAAAGGACTCAGGGCGGCTCACATTAAGAAAAAAGAGCAATACAAAAGTTAAAACAGAATTAAATAAGAAATCTCACTAAACTAACAAAAACTAACTCCTAAAATCCCACCCTTCCATCAGTTCGGGCCGGCAAGCTGAAAAAACCAAGTTTTAGGGAAAGATTGGAGGTCAGGGGCTATCCGAAGTTCCAGGGGGAGTTGATTCCAGGGGGAGTTGATTTTGCAACCATAACTACCTCCAAATTCCATGCAGGGTATTCCTTTATAAGGAACACAAAGAAAGTGGCAGAGAAGATCGTGATATAATTTTTAGCAACTTCCATCTAATTCCTGCAAAGCCTCTCCTTAACCTTAAAAGTCAAAATGCGTCGGAAACAAACGCACACATTTTCTCCTTAATGACTGAGCCCTCCACCTGTTTTCGTCAAGGTGAGTCTTGACTTTGATGCATTATTCCAAGCAGAGTTCTTCCCTGCTAATCTGTTAACATGAAACCTCTAATTAAAGGAAGTTCTGGAAACATACTCTGCCTTTCACACATCAGCCACCCACGAGTTAATAAGAAGGCTGGCTGGCAGTTTGACGCCGGGGAATCCAAATGAACTTAACACTACACGTTGGCTGCGGGTAACCGAGTACGATTCCTTCGGCATGTTGCAAGATGTCTTTCCCTCCTCCCCAACGTTTTGATTCAGTTTGATGAAAAAAATAATGTTCATATGTTATCTGGAAAGGCGCCACTACAAATGGATGGGGGGGGGGGAATGAGGAACTGAGAAAAAAAACAGACAGATACATTCATTTATGAGAAATCTGGATTTAACCCTCATCTCACAGTGAATCACAGACTGCAAGTCTTTAAGAATTACTTTCATTGTAGACAGTCAATCAATCAATCAGAATAGAGGTGGAAGGGACCTTTGGAGGTCTTCTAGTCCAGGGGTCTCAACCTGGAGGACTTCAACTCCCAGAATTCCCCAGCCAGCAAAGCTGGCTGGGGGATTCTGGGAGTTGAAGTCCTCCAGGCTTAAAGTTGCTAAGGTTGGAGAGCCCTGTTCTAGTCCAACCCCCTGCTCAAGCACAAGAGCCTATCATTTCAGACAAATGGCTGTCCAGTCTCTTCTTGAAAGCCTCCAGTGATGGATTTTCACACCTGAAGTTGATCTCTTGCCTTTTGCCTCTATGGGCTGTAGGTCAACTGATGGTGCAGAATGATCAGCTAACATTTTTAGCCAGAAAAATCACTTCTGTCCTTGATTTGCTAACATTCATTGGACTTTTCATACCATAGAAAAAAAACTTTACATAGGAGTTCTCTGAATAAAGAAAAATGGTATTATTTGCACAATACATTTAGATCTGTCAGATATAGAATAAATATAAAATAAAAAGTCCCAGAATTAAACTTTCAAAATTACACTGACTCTTCCTTTTAGTTTGACTCAGGTTTAAGGTTGACTCAGCCTTCCATCCTCTCGGGGTAGGTAAATTGAGGACCCAAGATTGTTGGGGGCAATAAGATGACTTTGTAAAAATGCTGCTTAGTAATAAGCAGGCATATACAATGGAAGGAAGGCTATTGCTGAGCGCATTGGGTTGCGCTCCAAACATTGTAAGCCGCCCTGAGTCTCCGGAGAAGGGCGGCATATAAATATGAATAAATAAATAAATAAATAAATAAATAGATAGATAGATAGATAGATAGATAGATAGATAAATAAATAGTTTCCCTGGAAATAATATGAAGAGCATTAGAATACAATGATATAAGATAAAAATAAATGACTGTATAAGCGATACATAGCTAAATAACAAAAACATGCAATATGTAATAAACTATAATAGCAATAATAACAAATTAAAAACCAATGCTTTAAGTGGTCTGCTACAATGCAAATACTGCCATCTAGCCCAGCCTTTATTTCCCAGAATGCCCCTCACACAAACCCTGATATTTTTAGAAAATAAAACCGAAACAATAGCACATCTGGTACGAAGCAGGGACACGAGGGCAGACTTTCTGATCTTCTTCCATTCCCACCTAAAGCAAGGACAAAGGCTGGTTACCATTTAACACCTAGCAGCCTCCATGTGTACTGGACTTCAAATCCCATGAGCCCAGTTGGCAGTCCCAACCCCTGCCTCTTGTTAAACTATACCACATCTAATATGCCCTTGGAGAAGGTAAAAACAGTAACCGTGAGAGGGACCTTGGAGTCCTAGTGAATGATCACTTGAAAATGAGCCAGCCGTGTGCAGCAGCAGCCAAAAAAGCTAGTACAAACTTGGATTGTATAAAGAGAGGCATAGAATCGAGATCACGTGAAGTATTAGTACCGCTTTAGAAAGCCTGGAATACTGCAACCAATTTTAGTCCCCATACTACAAAAAAGATGTCGAGACTCTGGAAAAAGTTCAGAGAAGAGCAACTAAGATGATCAAAGGCCTGGAGATTGAAACATATGAAGAAGGACGGCAGGATTTGGATCTGGCTGAATTAGAAGAATTAGGGGTGACATGATAGCAGTATTCTAGTATTTGAGGGGATGCCACAAGGAAGAGAGGGTCAAATTATGTTCCAAAGCACCAGACGGCAGGACAAGAAATCATGGTTGGAAACTAAGCAAAGAGAGACGCAACCTGGAATTAAGGAGAAACTCCCTAACAGTGAGAACAATTAACCAGTGGGACAGCTTTGCCTTCAGAAGTCGTGGGTGCTTCATTCCCTGGAAGTTTCTAAGAAGAGACTGGACTGCCATCTGTCAGAAATTGTATAGGGGAAGTGTTATGTATGTAGGTTTGAAGTCATTGGTTTAGTTTGAACTGTTCTTGTAAAATGTCGGAAATGATTGGTTTAAAAAGTGCGGGAAAACCCTGCACTCTGATTGGCTGGCAACTGCGGCTGCTGGCTATAAGTAGCAGCCGCAGCCCAGCCAAAGCGGGTCTGTTATGAGCTGTAGTCACTAATAAACTAAGAGCTTGAAGCACTCCGCGTCTGTCTCTTCATGCAAACTTAACAGGAAGGGTCTTCAAACTTGGCAAGTTTAAGACTTGTGGACTTCAGCCCCCAGAATTCCTGAGCTAACATGACCGGAGGAGGAATTCTGGGAGTTGAAGTCCACAAGTCTTAAAGCTGTCAAGTTTGAAGACCCCTGGTATAGGGTCCCCTACTTGAGCAGGGACTGGACTAGAAGACCTTAAAGATCCCTTCCTATTCTATTCCATTGCATTCCATTCCAGGGGGGCTTCCATCGTGTGGTGCTGGCTGCCATCTTGACTCCATTTACACTCCCCTGTGCCATCTCTGCCCAGCCCAGTGCCAGTGCCAACTTTCTCCTTTTTTTTGCCAGGGAAGCCTTACTTGGCTTTAGCATTCTCTTTCCACCCTCCTGGTGTTATTTGTCTGAAACACAATCAGTTCCTGCAACACAAACAACATGCTGTATCTGAGCCATACCATACTCGTGTGCATTTTCCTGGAAAGACTTTTTTTTCACCAAAGATACCTCCCACCACTGTGACCTGCAAAAACCCCCTTTGAAAAATTTATATACCGTGTCTGTTGTCAGGAATGCAGAAGGTCTCCTTCCCCTTCATACTCTAGCATTAACCTTTGCTAATGTGCCGGTAACCTTTCCTTTCTTAGCAGCCGAAGGTGTTGCAGACCTTGGCAGCAGCCTAACCGCTGTATAAATATGATTTGCATGAAGCTCCTCAATTCTGCAGCTCTGACTTTAATGAAATAGTCAATGACCTTTTTAGCTCATGTATAATTAAAGCAGGGCCTGGCCGTTTTTTTGGAAATAAATAAAAGATACATTTCCACAACTAATGGCGTCTCCTTTTAAAGAAAAGCTCGGACATAGAATTATGATGCCTTTAAGGGTAATAACAAAATTTGGCAGGTTAAGGACTTCATCTCAGTATATCTTTTCCAACTGCATGCTGCACTTTTAAAAAGCAAACAATTATTAATATTGATTAAGACTGAAACAATATTGGCTCTCAATATACCCCTCCTTCTTTTCTGAATTACTTGGCCTCGCCACTGTAATTATGGTGAAGGACGATTTGCACACTCAATTTCTTTCCAGCAGGAAACTGGGGAGGGAGCAGCACCTCACCTTTGGGCTGATCATAACCAGCCTACAGAATATAAAACCGCTTGAAAAGTTCTGATAAGAGGATAAAAGAACAAGGTCTAAAGAAGGAAAGTCTAGTGAAAGGAAGGACCAGGGGGGACATGATAGCAGTATTCCAGTATTTGAGGGGCTGCCATAAAGAAGAGGGGATCAAATTATGTTCCAAAGCACCAGAAGGCAGGACAAGAAACAATGGATGGAAACTCATCGATGAGAGAAGCAACCTGGAATTAAAGATACATTTCCTCATAGTGAGGACAATCAACCAGACTTGCCTTCAGATGTTGTGGGTGACTGATTGAACGGATTGATTGAATTCAGTCAATTGATTGATTGACTGAACCTTAGTAAGGCTACACCTGGAATACTGCATCCAGTTTTGGTCACCACCTTACAAAAAAGATGTTGAGACTTTGGAAGAAGTGCAGAGAAGAGCAAGTAAGATGATCAAAGGCCTGGAGACTAAAACATAGGAAGAATTGGGTTTGGCAAGTCTAGAGAAAAAAAGGACTGGGGGGACATGACAGCAGTATTCCAGTATTTGAGAAGCTGCCACAAAGAAGAAGGGGTCAAATTATTCTCCAAAGCCCCAGAGGGCAGGACAAGAAACCATGGATGGAAACTCATCAATGAGAGAAGCAACCTGGGATTGAGGAGAATCTTCCTAACAGTGAGGACAATTGACCAGTGGAACAGCCGGCCACCAGAAGTTGTGGGTGCTCCATCATTGGAGAGATTGGACATGAAATGGTACAGGGTCTCATGCTTGAGCAGGGGGTTGGACTACAAGACTTCTGAGGTCCCTGCCAGCTCTATTCTGATTATTATTATGGTTATCCAGCAGCACAACTCAGCTTTCCCACTCACTGCTGCAACCAGGTTGCTGGGATAGTCTTTGAAATCTGGCAGAAATTGCTAAGCAATTTCTCTGGGATGGGAAACCAGGAACCGCTCTATGGCAAAGAACACGATACGAGTGCCCTCTCTTCTGAACGGAACAGTCCCTAGAGAAGCCACGTTCAAGCTTCCTTCATTACAACACCCTTCTGCTCCCATGGAAGCTGTTGACCAGCTGACCCTCTCACAAGAGAAGTTGGAATTAGGGCTTCCTAGGAACTGGAAGCATATCCTGGCAGAGGTGGGAACCGGTAGTGGAAATTTTGAGTAGTTTGGAGAACTGGCCAATCCCGCCTCTGACTGGCCCTGCCGCCATCTCTTCTATGCCTCCCATTGAGTCCCAGCTGATCGGCTGGGTCTTCTTTGGTTGCCCTGCACAGGACAACGGAGCTGGAATGCAGGTTAGTGGGGTGGGGAGGGAAGGGGGATTTTGCAGTATCCTTCCCCTGCCACGCCCACCAAGCCACACCATGCCTACCAAGCCATGCCCACAGAACCGGTAGTAAAAAGTTTTGAATCCCACCACTGATCCTGGGCCTAATCATGCTCTCGGCATGGCTGTTTTTGTTTTTGTGGCTGGTTCCAGGAAGACCCTCATTTTAGACATGCCAAGCTTCGTCTTAGAAAAGGAAGGAAGTGTACACAGATGCTATTTCATCCAGCCTGGCAGCTTCCAGGGGGCTGTGCTAGCTGAGAATTGTAGGAGGTGTCCAGAAATCTCAAGGATGACGGGGAAAGTCGTCCTCCAGCTAACCAGGGAGCTTCCTTTTTGTGAGAAGTTCAACTCCCCAAATTCTCAACAATATTTCTGTTGAATGGGGAATTCTGAGAGTTGAAGTGAACACGGCCAGAAAAAGTTCAAACAATGCCTTGCTTACGGCTCTATAAAACAGATAGATGATCTTCTCTGCTCAGTAGATTTAAGAGATCCAGCAAAGAATACCTAACCAGCAGTTAGGGAAAAGAAATGAAATTGATAGATGTTTGCTCGACTCTTCTTTTCCTGAGATCCTATCAGAGGTGAGTATTCAGCAGGTTCTGACCAGTTCTGGAGAACCAGTAGTGGAAATTTTGAGTGGTTTGGAGAACTGGCAAATCCCACCTCTGATTGGCCCCGCCTCCCCATCTCTTCTCTGCCTCCCACTGAGTCCCAGCTGATCGGCTGGTACTTCTTTGGTTGCCCTGCACAGGAGAACGGAGCTGGAAAGCAGGTTAGTGGGAAGGGAATGGGGATTTTGCCACGCCCACCAAGCCATACCCACCAAGCCACACCACACCTACCAAGCCACACCACACCCACCAAGCCATGCCCGCAGGACCGGTAGTAAAAAAATTTGACTACCACTACTGGATCCTATCATCAGCAACACTTCTGCCATAGCTAGGGTTAGGGTTAAGGTTTGCCCTGGAAAACAAGCTCTCAGGTGTTCAAATGCCAACTTCCCTTCCCTAAACAGCAGGTGGGAGATCCTAGTTTGGGTCAGAATGACCTCTGGGCAGCAAAGTGCTAACAGATCCAGGCCTGCTAAGCTCAGGATAATATATAACTTAGTCAACAGAAATAAAATCCAAACATAACGCCAAAGAGGCAGCCGAAGTTGGAAAAAAACATAGATGTCAGTTCTGCCATCTTCGTCTTGGCACCTTGCCGGGATCCCGCCATCAAAAGCTAAGGGGGGAGGGGACAATGAGAGTGCCATGTGATGGCCCCAAACATCTAAGTGATTCTTGGAACACTTATGCAGCTCTCCATTGGCTGAAGATGGACTGGTCAAGGGGAGATGGGCGGGATAAAGGGGGAAAGTTTGTAACATTTTGCATGGGAAACTTCTAGCCTGACTTTACTGCAGCCAACAACCTTTAGTGCAACAGCCTATCACTTCACACCAGTGGAGTCGAGGGTCTTCCTCCCCTAAGGGATCTGACTGGGGCAGGTCTGATAATTACAGAGACAACCACTAAGTCCTAATTCCTTATTCAGAGCTTAGCTCTTGGGTCAGCTGCTCACAACACAGCCCTAGAGTGTGCTTATACCCTTTGCCTCCTGGGCCCTATTCAGTGCTGAGCAAAGATTTAGTCTGCATCTGAATAAGAGAGGCTATCCAAAGGGGCCCCCTTTTAAGGATTGGGAGAACCTCTGGGCTTCCAGGGGCTGTTGCTGTGCAGTTTTCTCTACCTTAGTTAACATCAAAGCTCCCTTCCAGGAGCAGTTGGGATTCAGGTGGGCCCCACTTTTAAAGAGTTTAAACCAGCCTTTCCTGGCGCTGGAGATCGAAAGCCCAACTGCCATATGCCAGGTCCCAGACTGGGGAACAATGGCTGTGACAAAAGGATTTCTGCTTTTAGCCAAGCGCTGTTCTGACCGAGGCTTCCTGAGACCGTGATCAAGCACACGCCTAGTCCAAACAACTCTTGTTTTATTTCAACGCTGGGAATTATGTCCATTCCCAGCCTGTAATGAGTCCCAAACAGTCCCTCGAGATAAGCACCCACCTTTCTCTCCTTTGAATGGCTGCCAGCAACTAAAGTGCCAAATTAACACAGAGCTTCAAGGTTTAATTGGAACAGAGTGAATGACTTTGCTTCCTGCAAAGGTTTCTCTACCTTTGCCTCGCCTTTATACCTTAGGGGAGGGGCAATCACTCCTTACTCCTGAGTCGCCCCTTTTGTTTCAGCTGCTCTCACCTTCTAGCAGCTCTGCGCACGCACACACTGGGAACAGGCTCCCGTTGTTCCTCTGCCTCGCTGCTGCCAGATTCCAGAAGCTCCGGAGGCAGCACCCCACTCCCAGATGGCCCTGGCCCCATCTCTGTATCGGATGCAGGACCCTTATCCAAGTCCTCCCCAGACTCCCAGACTGGCCCCTGTTCTTCCCCACTGTCCGATTCCGCTGCCGTCTGCACAGGCACATTGAAAAAAACTCTTGAGGGTGCCTTCCCTTCTGAAAACTGGAGAAGCCGCCATTGAACCAGCTCTGTCTCTACCCTGTCCAAGTGTCATGTACCTCACCACCAGGATAGAAGCAAAACCACAAGGAGCGAAGAACACATGATACAGTAGTCTTTTAATTAGCAAAGCTGGAGACTGATTCTAGCCCTTGTTACGATAAATTACTGGTCAGGGCCACTTCGGAGAAGTCGACTGAGCCTACCTGATTAAAAAATGCCTGGCTGCATATTAAAGACCGAGCTAATTGGGATCTTCAACGACAAAAGCCCATTTCTGAGGCTTCCCGTTTTGTTCTTTCTTTCTTTCCTTTGTCCTTTTGATATCCTTGCTACCTCTTTCACAAGTCCTCAGGGATCTGAAACTAATTTCCTGACTGTCATTAGTGAGAAACTTTATCCTTCATTAAAACCTAGCACAGGGATAGAAAGAGTGTGGCATTTTCACACCCTTTTTAACTTGATGAAGTGATATGCAAATAAGCCGGCAAGTGACGGCTGCGAGAGGCAGGCGTTCATCAGGCGCAGGAGGCACTGGGTGTGTGCGCTGCCTCCCTCCCTCCCTCATTAAAAACCAAGCAATTATGCTAAGGCGCAAAGAGTTCTCTCTCCCTGCCCAGTGCTAAAAAATCTCTGCATCCTGCAGATGTTTAATTGTCACCCAGGAGGAAAAAGAAGCTTTAATTAATGGTGGAGGACAAAGAAGAAAGGCAGCCAAACATTTACTTTCTCCTCGGGTGCTCAAGGAGCTTGTGACTCTGCATATAGTGAGTGGGCTTAGCCGTGGGATGCAAAGTCACACCACCATATGCAAATGTGGGACACACACATCGACTCTACAGACTTCCAGCCATGGGCAGATTAGGAGGAGCAAGGAAAGGGCAGTGCAAAGAAAGAGGCGTGCATGCACAAGATGGAGGCCAGGGGTGCAGTCTTTACTTTATCTGGCTGGAGCTATTTTGGTGCACATGACACCCAGCACCTTCCTCCATTAAGGCCACCAGGTAACAGGTGCAGTGCACTGTTGACAACAAGTTGGGTTTTTTGACTAAGGCCAGCTCTGTGGCAAAACCGCAGCCAGAACTGCTTCCGGACCGTGAATGTTGCAGGACAGGCATCCAACAGCTGAGAAGTTTAGAAGTCTTCTAAAAATAACTCTGCCCTTCCTTCAAGTCTTGATGCTGACCTCTTTTGAAGGAGTTTGCTACTGGAGCTACAAGCCTAGGATGGGCCCCTGCCAAGTGAGCCGACTTCTCCAAAGTCAGGACAACAATAGCAAGAGAACTTAGACTTATATACCGCTTTCCAGTGCTTTCCAGCCCTCTCTAAGCAGTTTACAGAGTCAGCATTATTGCCCCCAACAATCTGGGTCCTCATTTTACCCACCTCGGAAGGAGAGAAGGCTGAGTCAACCGTGAGCCCGGTGAGATTCGAACTGCCAAACTGCAGGCAGCTGGCATTCAGCAGAAGTAGCCTGCAGTACTGCATTCTAGCCACCATGCCACCACAATGGAGCAGAGAAGCTTTCAAATAGGTGAGGAAGCAAGTAAAGGGGTTGGGCCTCTGAGTTGCCAGCCCGAGTTTTCTGACCCACACACAAAGCCTTAGATGCCCTTAGATGCAGAGTGTGAGTTTCTCAGGGGCTGGAGGAGCCAGGAAGCAAAACCAACCACTTGACCAAGCTAGCTGGATTCTCTGCGGGGGGACTGTGCCACTTTTTCCATTTTTTGTTTCATGCCACCCTGAGTCACATGGGTTGAATTGGGCAGCCACGTAAATTACTGAAACAAATACAAATAAATGCTTGAAATAGACCCCCACCACCTTCCCACTTTAATTAATTAGGCTGACTACACAAACCCTCACTCCTTTTTTCTAGGTCCAGTTTTCCAACAATGGGATAGGAAGGGGACTTTGAAGAAATTCCCAGGATGGCTGTTTCACTTGCTAAGAAAATATTCTGGAAACTTCCACCATTATGAATGTGGAATAATGGAAGCAGTACCGAGTGCAGGAGCATACGTGCAAAAATACTAGCAAACACACTTGTTTTTCTAATCCGCTTATAATAAATAAATTAAAAATGGGCCCCCAAACACCTTTCTGTATTTTGTAAGAGGAGAAAGACTGTCGGAAAAGGGTCTAAGATTATATGAGGAAAAAATTAGCACAGTGGCAGCTTGAAAATGTATGAACTTCAGCTCCAAAATTCTCTAGTTTTGTTAGCTTGGGAAACCTGGGAGTTGAAGTCCACCCCTCTTCATTTTTGCCAAGATTGAAAAACATTGTTCTAGCCAACTGAGCACCAGGCTATATTTGAAAAATGAAACACCAGAAACCCAAAATAAAAATAAGCCTCTAAATGCATAGATTAAATCTATTTGATTTGATCTTTGTTAATTGACCTATGAAGAAACAAAATTTACTAGGAAGTTCTCCTGCAGAACCTCATGCTCTGCACAGCTCCCACTTAAGCTACAGATAATTAATATACTAATTAAGACAATTAATGCTTGCCGTTCAGGTGGAGATGAAAATGTTCCCTGTCCATCTGACATTTCCAGTCCCATATCTCTTTGCACCTCTAAGATCTTATTCCGTTGCTAGAAATGCCAAACGTGGCTGTATTTTCACCGTTAAGGATTCTGCATTCAGCAGCTTTTTAAAAGAGTAAAAGTTTTGAAACTGAACTCTACAGAAAAACTGTCTGGTAGAGAACTAATGATGCTGACCTACAGGGCAGAAGGATCTCTTCATTAGGAAAAAGTCCATGTTAACGAACAAATCCCACCAGCTGAAGGAGATGGAGAGGGTGCTATGGAGAAACGGCACCCACATTCCATCTACGGGCTCACAAATTATTCTTTCTAAAATGTAGGTGTTAAGGATCACCTTCAGAGGAGTGCAAAGTAAAATCCAGTGCTCCCTGTGAACTTTGAAGGAGGATTTAAATTTAGGATAGCACAGCACTGTACTCTTGGCAGAGTGAAGGTCAACTTTGGTCTTGCAAATTATATTGCAGATGACATGGTGAACTACAGCTGGCTTCGTCCACCCATTCTCTCTCTCACTCTTTGGACAGCATTCTCAATCGTTGGAAGAAATGTCCATCTGGGTTCAGCTCCAAGAGGGGAAGAAAGACACTGGAAACATGGTGGTCTGCTTGGAAAGATGGTTTAATGGTGGACAGGATCACATGGCTTGGGTGAAGAAAGAAGGGCTGATACGCTGAGAGTGCAATTGTTTTATACCCTCTGCTGGGATTTGAATTTGAGCTTGTATTCTGATTGGTTGTCAGACTCCCATGGGGCCGTGCAAGGGCAACTCTGTAGGCTGTCCTGAGTCCCAGGCTTGGTTGAGCCTTGCTGGATGATGATGTAATGGAAGGGCTTTGGGCACTTCCTATTATAGCTCTACCTGGAGTAGATCTTTGTTGTAAAATAGATGGGCCTAGGCCAGAGTAATGGCCCATTAACAAAGCGAGGGGACTGAGTTTCAGCCTCTCTGAGTTTCTACTTTTCTTTTTAGGGGAAATATTCTGCCTTTTTTGTAGATCCCAAAGTATTTCATTTTCCTAGGAGAGAGGTGGGCTTTAACTTCCAACACTCAGAAGGCACTTTTGCAATCCTGGCCAGTTGGCATTTCCTGCTTTAAAAAGTGGTGCAGAGTAGCGGCATCTGAATGGTAGCACCTAAAATGAAGGAGAAGAGGAAGTCTTCCCTCGACTAACCGACATACGTGTATGTCCTCCATGCCATAAAAAGGTGAAAACAAAACCACAGCAAGGACTATTATGGTGACAGCAACTCAACTTTATGCTAGCTTCTATTAGCTGGATTTTCCCTGGAAGCTGGAAAGGGACTTGGCTCGCTCCCTATCTGGCTCTCGAGGTCATGCCAGGTCATTCATACAATTAAAATAGAAGGAAAACTTAAGCTGTTGAGAGAGACTTTGGCTAAGGCGCTGTTAGCTTAACAATAACAATGAGCCTTGGGCCAGATTCAGATGCATACTGAGTTGCAGCACAGCACAGCTTAGTCCCGTGATGGCAAACCTATGGCACGCGTGCCACAGGTGGCACATAGAGCCTTTTGTGCGGGCATGTGAGCCCCAGCCAAACTGACCGCGTGCATGCATGTGACCTCAGGCATTTGAGGCCTTTTCAGCCATTTGAGGCTCGAGGGAAGCCTCTGCAGCCTTTGGAGGCTGAAAAACAGGCCCATTTCGTCACTTCCGGTATTTCCAGAAATATCGGAAGTGACAAAACAGGCCCATTTTTCGGCCTCCAAAGGCTGCAGAGGCTTCCCTCGAGCCTCTGGGAGGCCAAAAAAGGCCTCAAACAGGCCGAAAATCAGCTGGGAGGCGCACAGTGCAGTAAGGGGGTGGCGGGGAGGATCGCACGAGCATTGGGGGCGGGGGCCACGTGCATTGCAAACACAAGGGCGCGCACAATTTTTGGCACAGGAGCCCCAAAAGGTTAGCCACCACTGACTTAGTCTATCGTGAAAGCAATATGCACAATTCCTCTGCTCCCTCTGGCTGCTTTCAGGAATCTGTGGCTCTTTGGGGATGCTGGTGACCAACTGGCCACACTGGGCAGAATCCCACTGATCCAAGCTTTTCCCTAGCCCTCTGCCTCCTTAGCCAGCCTCACAGTGATGGTGCGTTTGTGCTCCACAGCATTTTTTCCTGACCCTCATTCTCTCTTTTCCAGTCATCCAACTGCATGCTCCACAGCCATCTTCCAATTACTTCCTTGCTTCTAAGCGGCTTCCTTTGCTGGCGCCTCTTTCTAACCCACAAAACTCTCATCCGAAACAAAAATGACATTTTTTCCTTCCCTGATAGAAACCTGTTTCCAAACTACCCCATTCTACTGCAGCTCTACATTCCACACCACCAGCTAGAATAGAATAGAATAGAATAGAATAGAATAGAATAATGGAATGAAGAATAGATGGAATGGAATGGAATAGAATAGAATATTGGAATAGAATGGAATAGAATAGAATAGAATAGAATAGAATAGAATAGAATAGAATAGGAGTTTGGAATGGAATGGAATAGAATGGAATGGAATAGAACAGAACAGAATAGAATCTGGAAGGGACCTTGGAGGTCATCTAGTCCAGCCCCCTGCTCAAGCAGGAGAACCTATACCATTCCAGACAACTGACTGTCCAGTCTCTACTTAAAAACCTCCAGTGATGAAGCACCCATAACATCTGAATGCAAGCCATTCCACTGGTTAATTGTCCTCCCTATTAGGAAGTTTCTCCTTAATTCCAGGTTGCATCTCTCCTTGATTAGTTTCCATCCATTGTTTTTTGTCCTGTCCTTCAGTGCTTTGGAGAATAATTTGCTCCTCTCTTCTTTGTGGCAGCCCCTCAAGTACTGCCAACTGCCAGCAGTTCAAGCTTCACTGGCTCAAGGTTGACATCCTTCTGAGGTGGGTAAAACGAGGACCCAGAGTGTTGGGAGCAATATGCAGGCTCTGTAAACTGCTTAGAGAAGGTTGCAAAGAACTATGAAATGGTATATAAATCTAAGTGCTATTGCTATTACAAAGGACTGCCCCAAAGTCTTACAGAATTGGAATGGATTCTTGACAATCTGCTGGAAACTTGATCTCATGTCTGCTCCTGGGCTGCAGGGTCCAGCCAGAAAATTGAGAGCAAGAAAATAAACAGAATTATCATTAGAATACCAGTGGAGTGAAACTTAACAGTGAAAAAACAGGATGGAAGTTTTGCAAATAAAAATCAAAAGAATCAAACAAAAGCTTATTTGGGAAGTATAAAAGTGGTGTAGCATCTCTCTTTCTTTCTTAGGTAACTTTCCAGAAGAGATATTTTGAGTTCTGAATGCTTTTCACAATTCCTTGTTCATCCAGATATCTGGAAAGATGGGAAATTCTTAAAGATTCACTGGCCGAGTTCAAAAAATATACTAAACCAGATTCAAATACGATTGAGCAGTTAATGGTTCACCATGTTGTGCAAAACCATTGTAAAGCAAAGCTGTTAATTAAGCCATGACATGCTTTTTTTAACCTAGAAATTCATGACTCTGGAGTAAGTCAGAGATGTATTGTCCAATCCTCTCCATAAAACTCGGAAGCAACATCGTTCTTCAGAGTTATGGAATATGTTGCCCATAAGATAAGCCCATGAGAATTTACCAGGACTGCAAATTCCAAACAGTGAAAATAGTGGCTTCCCTCCTGAGTCCTCAGATTCCTCTTGCAGCTCTTCATCAGATCTGGATTCATCCAAAGTAGTCTTGACACAAAGGTCATTATCAAAACAGCCCTGGAGGACAAACGCAAAACACTATCCAGTCCAGCTGGCTTCAATCAGTTTTGGGAGCTACCATCAGAGAATGCTTTAGAAAGCTCCCCTAACCAGCAATCTGTTTCATTTTAAGGTAGAAATTTGGAACATGATTGTTCGGCCTTTTGGGTTTTTAAACAAATATATTCTGGTTCAGACATTTTCATGTAAGAAGAATTCAGTGAGTGGGAGTCTGGTTTGCTGGTTTGTACAGCATAACAATTCTAAAGGGGATTGCATTTGTTCTCTGTTTGTTATTCTGCTCAATTCAAGATGTTGGTTATAAATGGCCTGGGGTGCAAGTATTTGTTTTCTTCTCACTTCTTTGTTCACTTTGTTCACTTCTATCTGTGAATAGTGGTAGTAGAATTGCAGTATGGAATAACCGAAGGAAGGAGCTGACGTATAGTGGAAAGAAACTCACTTTGGGAATGCCAACTCCAGGAAGATGCAATCAGTGTTCTGACCTTTGCTTCATCCCGGTGCCAAATTAAAACATTTCTTTTCCTCTAAACTTTTTAATTATGAATGGGATTATAGTTGGTTACATTGTCGGGTCATCTTAATGTCTCTTATTTTTGCAGTTTTATTGTTGCTATTTGTCCTTGATGACACTGTATATACTGCCGGCAATCCCTGGCGGAGTAAGAGTAAATCACAGCAAACCGATAAATATGAATAATCGATAGAGGCTTTTGCAATCCCTACTGAAAGAAACAGAAGCTGCAAAGACTCAGTGTATCTTTTGGAGGAAAAAAAAATTCTGATAATGCCATTGACGTGAATTAATAAAAGAATGACTACATTATAGATTATGATAGTGTTCTCCCAATTGCAGATAAAACTGTCATAATATAGTCCTAAAATGAAAACTAATTAAAATCAATACCTTGATTGTAAAAATGTGCACATTGTATAACTACTCCCAGCCCCCAATATCATCTCTGTTGTGCTTCAAATACAAGCAGAAGCAACACAAAGAAAGCCTTTTTTTTATCTGCCTGCAAAGCTGCACAAATTGTTTCAGGTCTTTGGAACTGAAGGGAAAGTGTGTCATTCATTTCCAGGGCCATCATATTCATGGAAGATGAACCAAACATTAAGAGCTTTGGATCTTGCACTGAACTTGAGAAAGTGGCATCTATATGTTCCTGCATTGACATTGTCGACTCAGCTTGTGAAGATATAAATTAAATATATATAAATATAAGATAAACAAATTACTATTTTGTCAATATGGTCTCTGGATAGACCATATCTGAATTCAAACTCCTATTTCTTGTGTTCCTATATAGTCCTCCACTTATGACCACAATGGAGCCCAAAAATTATGATGCTAAGTGAGGAATTTGTTAAGAGAGTTTTGCCCCATTTTATGACTTTTCTTGCCACGTTTATTAAGTGAATCATTGCAGTTGTTAAACTAGTATTAACAACTCTGCATTAACAGAGGGATAGAATCAAGATCATGTGAAGTGTTAATACCACTTTATCATGCCTTGGTAAGGCCACACTTGGAACACTGCATCCAATTTGGGTTGCCACGATGTAAAAAAGAGGTTGAGACTCAAGAAAGAGTGCAGAGAAAAGCAACGAAGATGATTAGGTGTGATATGTAAAATTATACCTGTGAAAATATAAAGCAATGGTAATGTCCTTTTTAACTTCTTGTGTTAACCTAAGATAATTTAATGGAATATTATATAAGAATGCTCTATTGTTTTGTATAAAGGTTATATATTTGGCAGGTCACGCTGTCCACTGTCATGTTAATGATGGAGGTTACTGGAAATGGAAACGGGCAAACAGGTTAAGGAAAGAGATGGTATGCTACAATAATAGGGTATTGCGTAGGGTGATGCGTAGTTGGATAGATTGTGAACCCAGAAAGGAGCAGAGACTGTATATTTGAAACTGTATATAAATCCCAGCCTTCCCAGGAAACATGTCTTCTGCGGCTCTGCCGATGAGCGCAGAATTCCCTTTTGCAAAAGCTCCATAATAAAGTTCTGATATATTGTTCAAGAGTCTCCAGTTGTATGGAAGGTTGACTTTTATCACCTTAGGGGACTGGATCAGTTTGTTCACTTTTGTCTATGTGGAAACTAATTTTCACAGAAACTAAGCTAAATTTTCCAAAGTATAAATGCACTACCTATCACTCACAGTAGTTAAATCTGATGATCTACCAACAAAGCATAGTTTATTAACACCTCTAAACCCAATGAATTATTGCAGTGGAACCTGGGAAGGATTATCTGTTCATTTGACATGCTTAATCAGATCCATTAAACAACCAGGGGTTGCATTCATGGAACATGCTAAGCTTCCTTAGCTTTAACTATGATGTATTTTGTTTGCTGCTTAGTGTGCTAAATGAATCCAGCACTGAGTTCATTTATGATTGAGTCTATGAACTCAGAAAATATGTCAACCCAGTAACCAAGTAAAGGATGTTGTGTGAATACAACTAATATTTCCTCAGAAACTCGTTAATGGCCAGAAGAGCACTCAAAAGGCAGACAACTTCATCTTAGCCAAGGGAAAGGTTAAAAGATCCACATTTTAAACTTCAGTTTTTATGTGAACTGGCTATATAGCCTTAGTCCTTGACTTACGACCACAATTGAGCCCAACATTTCTGTTGTTAAATGAGACATTTAAGTGACTTTTGCCCCAATTTATGGCCTTTCTTGCCTCAGTTGTTAAATGAATCGCTGCAGTTGATAAGTTAGTAACCTGGTTGTTAAGTAAATCTGGCTTCCCCATTGACTTTGTGTCATGCCCCTGTTGGGATCTGATTCCGAAGGGGAGGTTGAGCAGCTGACAGGGAGTGGGAGTGTGGCTCCAGTGGCTGTGGAAGAAACTGAGGAAGGGCACAATTCGGCTAGGCATTCAGAGGAAGTCCCAGGGCCACCCCCCTCTTCATCCTACGGCACGCAGGGAGGAACGGAGAAGGGAGCAACGTGAGTTATGTGGTTTATGGGCGAGGAAAGGGCCTTGATCCCCTTCATTAGCTGCAGCTGGGAAAACTGTTTAAAAAGGCAAACTACACACAGCAAAGTTGCTGGGCAAAGCTTCATTATCTTTGTTTGTCGAGGCTTATCTGGGTTCTGGCGTCCTCCCAACTGTGTGTTTCATTATCTTTTGAGTTCTGCAATTCCTTATCCTGCCCTGTCTCGTTAATTGCTGCAGCATGGTTTGTGTTGGTTTTTATCTATAATCTTTATGTACTTGGGGTTCGGACTGAATTTCTTCCCTTTAAAGACTGTTCTTGGGAGAGTTTTTTCTCCAGCCGATGATAACTGGACATTGGGGGCCACGTCTGAGGTATTAAAGGGACTTTATCTACTTTTGTGACTTGGTTGCTTTTGTGCCACGCCCCTTTGGGTCATCACACTTTGCTTGTCAAAGGTTGCAAAAGGGGATCACTTGACCTCGCGACACTGTGACCATCATAAATATGAACCAGTTGTAAAGCGTCCGAATTTTTATCATGTGATCATGGGGGAGCTGGAAAGGTCGTAACTGTAAAAAACAGTCATAAGTCGCTTTTTTTCAGTGCTGTTGTAACAGAGTCACTAAATGAAGTTGAGGACTACCTGTATTGGCCAGTCTTACTAGAATGGCTACCCATGTCTTTATTCGGTGGTACTAGGGTGCTGTAGCTAAAGCTCTGTTGTTGGTGTCTCATTTGTTGCTCCACCTGTGAGAACACTGCGTTGGTTGTACATCCTCTACTAAGCCTGGGTGTCAGGATTCCAGCAATCGCCCTATTAAATTGCTCTAATTAATTCTCAAGCCAAACTTCAAAAACTGCAAAGGACTCCTTAGAGGTGACATACTGGCACTGCCCTGTATGAAGCCAACTCTGGCACATGTAATTTAAATCACCTGTGACCCTGTTTCCCACCTGAGTGTGTCATAAATCAGATTCTCCAATTGAGCATGTTCACGGGCTGGGTGTCATCAATCATGTTCTCCAACTAAATATATTCCTGGGCAAAATCTCTGGTATTTTAGTTACAATCTTTTAAAGATAAGAGTTGGAATGTACTTTCGTTTTCAAACTGCTGCACTGCTCTTCCAGATTTCCCTGCTCCCCCCTCCTTTTTTATTACAACTACTAAAACAGGCACAGGAATGTTTTTTGAGTTGACACTGGGCTTCTCTTGAAGTAGACAAAGTCCCAGATTATGGGGGTTGTTTCCATTGTGGCCAAGTGAGCTCACATGAGCACCAGAAAGATATGGTCACATTCTTTTGCCAGAACTGTAAACAAATCCACTCTATACATACATCCAGCACACACACACACACATTGTTCAAGTTGACATCTGTCAGTTCTATAAGGTACACCAGACCTAGAAACCAATGCCATATAGAAGTCTGTAGAGATTCTCAGTCATCCAGGTCTGCTTTCAGGTGTTGGAGGCAACTGGACTTCCTGGTTTTTTCTTTGAAGACGTTTCGCTTCTCATCCAAGAAGCCTCTTCAGCTCTGACTATCCTATTCTTCAGCTCTGACAGGATAGTGAGAGCTGAAGAAACTTCTTGGCTGAGAAATGAAACGCCTTCAAAAGAAAGAAAAAAAACAGGAAGTCCAGTTGCCTCCTGAAAAAGCACCTTTGGGACAATGCCATAGAGGCTTAAAACTACTTTTATTGGAACAGCTATGGCAACAGAAAGTCTGGAAGTCCTTTACCCTTATCTTGAGATGTTGTTTGGAATGAGCTGAAGCCATCGTTGTCTGATTATAGGCTAGGTAAAGGACCTTCCTCTCCTGATATCCCCAGACTTCTGCAACCTGGTATTCTGCCAGAATACCAGGGATGCAGTGGCTCAGTGGCTACGATGCTCAGCTTGTTGATCAGAAAGGTCAGCAGTTTGGCGGTTCGAATCCCTAGCGCCGCGTAATGGAGTGAGCTCCCGTTCCTTGTCCCAGCTTCTGCGAATGTAGCAGATCGAAAGCACATAAAAATGCAAGTAGAAAAATAGGGACCCCTTTGGTGGGAAGGTAACAACGTTCCGTGTGCCTTCAAAGGCGTTTAGTCCTTCCGGCCACATGTCCACGGAGACGTCTTCGGACAGCGCTGGCTCTTTGGCTTTGTAACGGAGATGAGCACCGCCCCTTAGAGCCAGAAACGACTAGCAAGTATGTGTGAGAGGAAACTTTACCTTATTCTGCCAGAAGGGAGGTCTCTACATCCAGGTGCTTTCCTGTCTTCTATCTCTAGCTCCTCTTCTCCCTGCAGTCAAGTCTCTCCTTCCAGGTAACCCCTCTGTCCTCCACCCAGACCCCTCCCCACACCTTCTTGCTCTCCACCCATCTCCTCTTGGCTCTTTCTCCCGAGAAGGACCAGAATTCAATTGGCGCTTTCCAACTATCTCCCAAGAGGCTGAACTGAGGGCTAGCTGGAGATTTTTACTAAGTTGAGAGGTGTGAGGCATATGTCAAAAAGCTCTTGAACAAATCCCCAATGCTCTAAAGCAGATCAAAAGCTTCAGTATCTGAAGTGAAAAGGGGCAGGATTAAATTTGGTCCGTTTTCCAGGTGTGGGGATTAGGGAAACTAATATAACAGCCACCTTTGAATGAAAAGTCCATTTATGCCACTGTATTTACATTGTGTGCTCTGCATCTAGGGAGGATCAAATCCAAAGTCTGGTGAATTGTAATTAGACAGGCAGAAAGAGGTTAATTTGGTTCGTGGTCTCTGTGTGTGTCCGTGCGTGTTCGTGTTAAAGGAAAAAGAAGAGAAGAGATGTGAAAACCAGACACTCACACCGCCTGTTATCTTCTGGATGCCCTATTTTAAACCCGAAACGAAGGAAACAAAATGCAGGTGTTGATGGAAAGATGAGCCTTTGACTGTGGACCGAAAGAATACCATCCTCTGTTTCTTAATACCCAGCAAGTCAGCCAACTGCAGAAGTAAAAAAAGAATATGCATTATCCGTAGGTTTCATCCATAGGCAAAAAAGAGCCCAAGGCCAGGGGAATTTCCAGTAGGAAAATAAGTACAGAAAGAAAATACCCTCCCTTGTTCCTACAGCTACAACCGGGACTCCTTGCCTCCTGCAATGATTTAAAAAAATGAACACAGCGGGAGTAATTCTGATCCACCAGAATCCTATTTCCCAACAAGTCTGATCCAACAGCAGAGAGAGAGAGAGAGAGAAATGACAAGTCACTTTAGCAGAACTATGAATGGCTGCTCTACGACATGTCACTAGCAACAACATTGTTGTCTTCTTCCTTCCTTCCTTCTCCCTCATTTCATTCTCGCCAGCTAAAGGACACAGGCTGGACCTCCAGCTGAATGTTTGGAGCCTGCCACAAAATTAGTTCACCCTCTTATCAGTGGTGGGATTCAAAAATGTTTAGTACCGGTTCTGTGGGCATGGCTAGGTGGGCATGGCATGGTTTGGTGGGCGTGACAGGAGGACACTGTAAAATCCTCCTTCCCTCCCCACCCCACTAACCTGCTTTCCAGCTCTGTTCTCCTGTGCAGGGCAACCAAAGAAGATCCAGCCGATCAGCTGGGACTCAATGGGAGGCAGAGAATAGATGGGGTTGGGGCCAGTCAGAGGCAGGATTGGCCGGTTCTCCGAACTACTCACAATGTCCACTACCAGTTCTCCAGAACTGGTCAGACCCGGCTAAATACCACCTCTGCCTCTTACCCACCAAACAAGGTCAATCAGTACCAACTCTTCCCCATCTCATTTCACAGAAGTGCACAGCCCCACCCAAGAAAGCATGGACCCCGTGAACTTATCCAGAAAAGTCTTCGGACCATGGGATGTTCTTAGAAAATAATTTACAGCCCAGGTCCTTCCTGGAAAAGGACTGTTTTAACGACAGGCCATGCACACCCCAGACAATGCCCCTCACGTTCTCCTCAGTGTGTCCATGAGGAGGATGTTGGAGGCATTATGTGAGATGTGCATGGTCTGTCATCACACACACAGCCCGCACAAGATTGGAGACCCCGGCTATAAAATGTAAAAAGATATGAACAAAGGCCAGCAGAAGATACTCGCGCTTGCGGGAGGCGCGATGGCAGACGAGAGGTGCTGAGTCCCTACAACTTATTTCCCAAAGCAGCAGAAGGCAAGAGAAGAAGCAATGGGTGGAAACTAATCCAGCAGAGAAGCAACCTGGAACTAAGGAGAAACTTCCTGACAGGGAAGACAATTAACCAGTGGAACAGAAGTTGCCTTCAGAAGTTGTGGGTGCTCCATCACTGGAGGTTTCTAAGAAGAGACTAGTCTAGTGAAGAGAAGGACCAGGGGAGACAGGAGAGCAGTCTTCCAGTATTTGAGGGGCTGCCACAGAGAGAAGGAAGGGGGCAAGCTATTTTCCAAAGCACCAGACCAGGAATAATGGATGGAAACTGAACAAGGAGAGATTCAACCTAGAAATAAGGAGGAATGTTCTGATGGTCAGAACAATCCACCAAAGGAACAGAAGTTGCCTTCAGAAGTTGTGGGTGCTCCATCACTGGAGGTCTTTAAGAAGAGACTAGTCTAGTGAAGAGAAGGACCAGGGGAGACAGGAGAGCAGTTTTCCAGGGGCTCTCTCTGGGGCTGCCACAGAGAGGAGGAAGGGGTCAAGCTATTCTCCAAGGAACCTGAAGGCCAGAAAAAGAACAATGGATGGAAACTGATCAAGGAGAGATTCAACCTGGAAATAAGGAGGAATTGACTGAGAGCCATCAACCCATGGAACAGAAGTTGCCTTCAGAAGTTGTGGGAGCTTCATCCCTGGAGGCTTTCAAGAGGAGACTGGACTGCCATCTGTCAGAAATGGTTCTCCTGTTTGGGTGGGGGGGTGGACTAGATGACCTACAAGGTCCCTCCCAACTCTGATGATCTTTTATCTGAGACTGGATAGCCACTTGTCTGAAATGGTGCATGGGCAATGGGTTGGACTAGAAGACCTCTAAGATCCCTTCCCTTCCCTTCTACAAGGTATGATCAGTCAGCAGCAGCTGGCAGCTCCCCTGGGCTGCTTCTCCGCTAGGAGCTTGTGGTGCCTTCAGGCCTCTCCAGAGCGGCCAAGACTCGACACCTGCAAATGTTCCTTCCCTGGGATACAAGGGCATAAATCAGCGGCAATTCCGGGCCACCTGTCTCCTATTGATTTCTGTCGTGAACCGAATCAGATGGGTTCAGACATGAGCATGATCCAATATTCCCCTTAGCTTGATTTATAGATTTCCTGGTGAATTACCTGGCAGATGAGTCACCATATACCTCGTGTGCCTGTCGGATTATAGAAAAAAAATATTCTTGCTGACCTTTAAACTTCGGCAGAGGGGGAGGGGGGAGGGGGGAGGAGAGCCTGCTCGGCTGCCAATTACACGGCATGATGATGGCCAAGGAGCCCTAATTCTTACCACACATTTAATGATTCCAATTGGGGGAAAAGCACGCAGGGAAAGAAAGGAGTGCAGAATCAGCTGAAGGACCAATTTGAGAAGTTATCCCTTAATTTACACCCAGCCACCAAAAGTAGAAAATTTGAGCACGGCTCTGAATGGGGAGGGGGAGGAAGGAATGGCCAGAGAAGGACAGAAATGGCTTTAGCATCCATTAGAACAGAGTTCCCCAAACTTGGCAACTTTTAAGACTTTGTGGACTTCAACTCCCAGAATTCTCCAGCCAGCATAGCAAGTCTTAAAGTTGCCAAGTTTGGGGACCCCTGGTTTAAGTGATGCCCCACTCCCAAACAATTATAGGATACTAAAAATTAATATTTGGGGGGAAGTGAAGGTCCCATGACTGTGTGCGATCTACTAGGGTACAAAGCTGCAAAAATACTTCTATGCTGGCTGGAGAATTCTGGGAGTTGAAGTCCACAAGTCTTAAAGTTGCCAAGTTTGGGGACCCCTGCATTAGAACATGAGAAGAGTCAAAAGCAAAGGATGGTCCAGCTTCCTCTTGGGCAAACCCCAAGCTTACCTTTGAACGTTGTGGGAGCTTCATCCCTGGAAGCTTTCAAGAATAACTGACTGGCATTTATCACTAATGGTGTAGGGTCTCCTGCTTGGGGGGGGGTGGTTGGACTGGACCAGGGGTCGCCAACCTTTTGGACCTCAGGGACCACCAAACTCATAATTTTAAATCCCACAGACCACTAATATGGATTTTGACTGACGGTGGCTTGCTGACGTTGGTGGGGAAGTCGGTCCCATATTCCAGAGCTGCAGGAGTCACAGGACTGGCCCTTTGGTCATCCCAGAGCAGCTGCTCCTCCATCCAGGTGCACCAGCCTACCATGGACTGGAGGAGCAGCTGCTCCAGGGTGACCAAAAGGCCAGTCCTGTGACTCCTGCAGCTCTGGAATATGGGACTGACTTTCCCACCAACGTCAGCAAACCACGGTTTCCCTTCCTCACCGTTGGTCTTACCTTCCAGTTCCAGCTCACATAGCTCTACTCAAGGTAAGGTTTGCGCTTGGCTGAAGGGTGGGGGCCAGTGGGTGGGCCATGTGGGCAGCATAGCCTTGGGTTTCTGCACAGCCTGGATTAATTGCTTTGGGGGGGACATTTCTCTGTGGACCACCAAAATTTTCTTACGGACCACCAGTGGTCCCTGGCCCACCAGTTGGCGACCACTGGACTAGATGACCTACAAGCTCCCTTCCAACTCTGTTAACCTAAAAAAAAAATCATGTCAGACCCTTGGCCTGAGGAAATGGGCACCCTCCCCTTTGCGGGTCACGTTCAAGCAGATGGTGGCCAGCCTTTTCTGGAAGCTTCAATCTGCATTTCTCCCTGAGCAGGGTTGGGTCATCACTTTCTCCATGGAGGGCCCACCATGCCCTCCCCCAGCTAACAAAAGAGAAAGCCAGATCCATCGTTTAATGAGATTGCACCAGAGAGAGGCAATCTGGGTAGATTTTTAAGACGTGGAACTCAAACCAGGATGCATCCCAGATGAAATTGTTTGCAGCTCCATGTTCAAAACTGTGCATCTTCTCACTCCCCATTATAAACATCTCAAATTGTTCTTCTGAAATTCAGTAGCAAAACAGCTGATTTCTACAGCCTGATTTTGGCTCTGGGGAGCTTTAGAATGATTAAGGAGGGAACAAGAATGATTTGTTTCCTATTCATGTATTAAGACCAAAAAAACAAAAAGTCACATCCAAAATTTGTAGATTTGCAAACAGGCCCCCTTCTCTGCTGCTCCTAGATATTCAATTTGCCCAAACTTTATTGGGATTTAGGAAAGCAATAAAGGTTTTACTGTTTCAGAAAGCTTCTGCAAGGAACAGGAGTGGAGAGAGATTCCTCCTGTGTCTGAGTATATGACTGCATGGATTTTTATAGTTCTTTGGCATGGGAGAATTCCATTATTGTTGTGTTAAAATTATGCAGGAAGCATTTGTTATCTGGTTTCCCTCTTTACACATGGTAGGGCTGTGGGCTGCTCTGAATCTGTCAACAACTGGAGTGGCATAAAAGTGAGTCAAATAAATAACTTCCCCCACAACAGTTTTATATAAAGCCTGCAATTTGTTCTCAAGCATCCAAAATGGAGTTAGAGGATCTGCCCAAATAAGCAGCCTTGCTCTAACCACTACACCACAGTGATGCTCCATCCAGAAGACCCCACACCCAATTAGCTCCTAAGTCCCATCCACCCTACCGAAAATGTTATTAGAATAATAATCTGGAAAAGATTTTGTATCCAGGGGTTTTGGTCCCCAAAATGTGCAGTAGCTGGAATTGTGTGCTGTGAAAAACTGGAATCAGTGTGGAGGGGGCTCCTTAATCAATAATCAATCCAGTGTTAACAGGAGCATTAAAGTGGGATCATAAAGTCGATCCAATTTGCTTGCCAAGGTTGGATTCCTTCCCTTTCTCTCTTCTTTCTTTTCACCACCTACGATTTATAGTGTCAGCCTTCATGAATCAACCAGGAATGTTTTCGCTTTTCCATTTGCTGGAAACAGAAGTTCAGAAGTCTGGCAGAGGCTTACTTTGAAATGAGATGAGTGTCTGTTTGCTTAGCATAATTACTGTTACAGGATGGCTAGAAGCCCAGCGTGTTGCATATGGGTCTCTCAGAAGATGACATACAAGGGTGGCCGTCTCTCTTTGTGGCACACAAGACTCCAAGGTTACTGGCTGCAAGGGACACAACCAACGAGCAAGCAACTTAGGGGACTGGTACCGCAGTAGGTGGTTTGGGGCCCCCTATGCATTATTTGATTAATCTTTTAAACTCCTACTACAATATACAAAACCTGAGGACCTATCCAAGGGTCCCATAATAGATAAGCCTGATTGTGATGACCCAAAGGGGCGTGGCACAAAGGCAACACAGTCAGATCATCAGTAGGAGTCCCTTTATTAGTTCCAACTTTGCCCCCAATGTCCAGGTTACCTTCTGGCTGGAGAAAAACTCTCCCAGGAACAACCTTTAACTGCAGGGAATCAAGTCCAAAACGTGGTCAACAAAAACTGTAACTATAAGTCCAATCAAGCCAAACTGAGGTAATTAGTTTGGCAGGGCAGGAGCAAGAATTCCAGACATGAAGGCACGGCAAAACTCAACATGGCTGGAAAGACGCCAGGAACACAGATAAGCAAAGTCAACACAAGATAAACTCATGTTTGTTCCCAGCAGCTGCCGCAGTCAGCATGCATCTCTTTTAAACTTTCATTCCCAGCTGTGGCTAATGAAGGGAATCAGGGCCCTTTTCTCCCCCGTAAGCCACGCAACCCACATTGCTCTCTTCTCTGTTCCTCCCTGCACGCCCTAGGATGAAGAGGGGATGGGCCTGGGTCTTCCTCTGAACTCCCTCTCCCTTGTTCTACCTCTCCCCTGGCTCTGCCCAGTCAGACTTTGCCCTTCCCCAGTTTCCTCCACAGCCAACTGAGCCACATTCCCACTCCCTGTCAGTTGTTCGTCTTCCTCCTTGGTTTCAGACTCCGACAGGGGTATGACATTGATCTTGCCTCCAAGGCAAGGGGATAATCTTCTCTTGCAGAACAATGGCTAAGAGAATTTCAGGAACAGCCTCTTGGCTTCTCATTTCAGGCTGGCTGTAATGTAACATTGGAATCTCTCAAACTGGATGGGAATCTCTTTGCACAGCCCTCATGAAAATGTTGCTGCTGTTCCAGGAACCTGAAGGCCATTGTTTTTCTCTGCCTAGTTCAAAGCTGCAGCCAAAAGCATCTACAGCTGCAGCTTTACCTGTTTATGATGAGGTTGCACTCCTATCATAAAGTTGTGGCCACCATATTGATTTTTTGATTACTACTTCGTGTCGGAGGTACCACTGAAGGTGCTTCTGGGTTGAAAGGATTAGCCGGTGACATCACAGAGGGGGCTCTTTCATGTCCCTCTTATTTTCCCACTGAAGTGGTACCTATTTATCTACTTGCATTTCTATGCCTTTGAACTGTTAGGTGGGCAGGAGCTGGGTCAAATCGAAGGGGGATCATTCCATCATGAGGCTCGCTCTGGGTTTCGAACCACCGCTCAATGGTCTTTTGATGCAACGTCCTACCACATGAGCCACCACAGCCCCTGACCTTTCGACACACATCAGCTGCAGATGCCCCCAGACCTTGGGACTCTCCCCAGAGGCAGTTGCAATACAGCTCTAAATGTTTATTGTGATAGAAGGGCCAGTGATTGAATTACCCAAACTCTTAATAAAGTAAGTATATTTCATTTTAACAAGATGCAAATGCAAATGACCTTTGTAAAAATGCCCTTCCTCTAGTCCCAGCCACTGCTTCTTCAGCACAGTTGCTGCCATAATAGTTCAATCAACCACTCAGCATAAATCACTCTGCCCAACCAGAACTCATGCTTTGGGGTGTAGATATATGCTTAGCATTTCTGAGATTGGACTCGCAGGGAAATAACGTTCATACGCACTGATGACAAGTATAATGCCTAGGTTGTTGGACTTGGAATGAAGACTTCAGGTAGCAGTGACTACAGTTACATTGCTGGAGAAGACTCCAGGGGTGCAGTGATTACAATACAGTACTGCAGGCTAACTCACTGCTCACTCCAGGAGTTCGATCCTGACTGGCTCCAAGTTGACTCAGCCTTCCATCCTTCTGAGGTGGGTAAAACGAGGACCCAGATTGTTGGGGGCAAGAGGCTGACTCTGTAAACTGCTTAGAGAGGACTGAAAAGCAATGTGAAGCAGTATATAAGTCTAAGGGCTATTGCTATCTATCTCTATGTCTGTCTGTCTCTGTCTGCCTGTCTGCCTGCCTGCCTGCCTGCCTGATACTCTCTCTCTCTCTCTCCCACTCTGTCCATCCATCTATCCATCCATCCATCCATCCATCCATCCATCCATCCATCCATCCAATCTATCTCCATATGCATCTAAGAGCCATGGTGCTGCAGTGGTTAGAATGCAATATTGCAGCCACCAGCATATTGATCCTGACCATGGTTGACTCATCCTTCCATGCTTCCAAAGTGGGTAAAATGGGGACCCAGATTGTTGGGGGCAAGAGGCTGACTGTATCCGCTTAGAGAGGGCTGGAAAGCACTGTGAAGCAATATATAAGTCTAAGGGCTATTGCTATGATGGAAATAGACCCACAGGGCTGGAAAGGACCTTGGTGGTCATCTAGCCCAACTAACTGGTCAAGGCAGGAGACCTTATACCCGTAATGGCGAACCTAGGTGCGCATTGCTTTCTGGGTGCTAGCACGCGAATGCGTGCGTGCAAGCGCATGCACAATTTTTGGTACAGGAGCCCCAAAAGGTTAGCCACCACTGCCTTATACCATCTTGGCCAAATGGTTGTCCAGTCTACTTTTGAAAAGCGCCAGTGATGGAGAACCCACAACTCCAGGAGGCATAATTGTTCCACGGATTAATTCTTCGGTCAGGAAATCTCTCTTTAGTTTCAGGATGGATTTCTTTTTAGCAAGTTTCCACCCATTGCTTCTTGTCCTGCCCTTCTGGTGCTTTGGAGAGTCCTCTTTTCCATGACAGCCCCTCAAATACTGGAAGACAATTATTATGTCTCTCCTAAGTATTTCTTGGATAGGCTAAACATACCCAGCTCTCTCAACCATTCATTACTTGATTTAGACTCCAAAGCCGTTATCATCCCTGTTGCTCTTCTCTGTGCACTTTCTAGAGTCTCAGAATCTCTTTTGCATCAGGGTAACCAGAACTGGGTGCCAGTGTGGTCTCACTAATGCCATATAAAGCGGTATTATCACTTTGAATGATCTAAATCAGAGGTCCCCAAATTTGGCAATGTTAAATGGTTAAGGCATCAGAGTAAAAAAAAGGGGGGGAGGGGAGACCGGGAGATCCAGTCCTGCCTTAAGTATGAAATCCCACTGGTTGACTTCAGGCCAGACACTCTCTCTCAGCCCTAGGAAGGAGACAATGGAAAATCACTTCCGAAAAAAAAACCTTGCCAAGAAAGCTGCAGGGACTTTTTTTCCAAGCTGTCTCCAAGAATCAGACTGAAGGCAAAAAATAAACAAATAGGATTACTCTAAACTAACAGGATTTGAATCTCTTCCTGTCACAAAAGTAGGAGTCTGGCAGCACCTTGCAGCAGGGCTGTGAAAGCCAGTCCAGGCCTGGGGATGCAGAGAGGAAGAGATGCCGGAGACCAAGGGATGATGGTGGTGCCCAACTTCTTTCTAGTCCCAGAGAAGGCATAATAAGTATACACTGTGTCTTACAAACTTATACACAAACACACTTGTGTGTGCCTCTGCCGGTATAATCACTGACCGCATGCTCTAGTTCAGAGGTCTCCAAACTTGGCAACTTTAAGACTTGTGGACTTCAACTCCCAGAATTCTCCAGCCAGCTATGCTGGCTGGAGAATTCTGGGAGTTGAAGTCCACAAGTCTTAAAGTTGCCACGTTTGGGGATCCCTGGTATGATAAGTGGTGTGGTTCAACCCGCTTTTCTACCTGAAACTTTATGTAAGAATTATAGGGCTGGTCTTCATGTATGTTATTGTTTGTATTACGGAAATATTCTGGCTGGGTTCAAACAAGTTAAACCTACACGAACAAATTAGATTGTTATGTTCATAGAACGTGAGATATTGAAAACAAAACTTGTTATTACTGAAAGGATAACTTGATTCATGCGACCTACTGAGATAACAGCTGGGTTTCCACCACACACAGAATCACAATCTCTGTTAATGCTAGTCTAATTTGTTGTGCAAAGCCAGACGTGGAATCCAACATCTCCTTGGGCTCCCAATTTCCTTTTATTCCACCACAGGTCAATTCCACAACCAAAGCCTTGTCTAAGGAACACCACTAACTGCTTACACAGTTAACACTTTGCCCAGTTTCTAAATTAATCCTTTTTTCTAATTTTGCAGAACCCACTGAACCATAAACTGAACGGAGTGAATTCATACAAGACAAGAACAAATCGAAGTTAACATTAGCCAAGCTTAATCTCTCGTGCAAATGCAGCTGTCTAATTGTTTAACTAGCCAACTTAAGCATGCTCTGGAAAAGCAGGTAATAAGGAACCCCATTGATGAGTTAATTGAGGTTTTCTCCTGTAGGAAGTTATCACCCACCCACCCCCCTCCGAGAAAAATGAAATATCCTAGGAAATATTAAAAAGGCAGAATATTTCCCCTAAAAAGAGTAGAAACTCAGAAGCAGAAACTCAGCCCCCCCCCCCTCTGGTAATAGGCTATTACTCTGGCCTAGGCCAGGCTATTTTACATAACAAAGATCTACTCCAGGTAAAGCTATAATAGGAATTGCCCAAAGCTCTTTCATTACATCATCATCCAGCAAGGCTCAACCAAGCCTGGGACTCAGGACACCCTACAGAGTTGCCCCCTGCATGGCCCCGTGGGAGTCTGACAACCAATCAGAACACGAGCTCAAATTGAAATCCCAACAGAGGGTATATAAGGGATTCTCAGTATCTCAGTCCTTCCTTCTTTTCCTTCATCTTGAAGCACGTGATCCTCCTTTTCCCTTTGGAGCTCCAAGCCAAGTAGTCTTGCTGCCCACCATTAAACCATCTTTCCAAACAGCCTCCATGTTTCCAGTGTCTTTTCCCTCCACTTGGAACTGAACCCAGAAGGATCTTTCTTCCAACACTAGGAAGACTGATATCAGGACCCACCCAGCAGAGAAGGAGCGTCTCTCAAGGTTGATAAGGCCAAGAACATCTCCACAAAATATTCAGGGTTTTGCACCAGCAAGGAAAGCCAGAGCCTCCACATTCTCCTCCTTGCCCAGAGGCCATCTGCCTTTTTCCTAACAATGGCATGTGGCTTACGGAACTTGGATTCCAGAATCTATTCGGATGCCAATCCCCATCGCCTGCGCCTGTGCCCCCCACCCATGCCCCCAAAACAAACCAGCATCCACACAAGAGCCCCTGCTGTCTTTAGAAAGGGGGTGGAAGGCAGCCAGTTCCAAGGCACAACCTGCCTGCCTGCCCGCAGCTGCACCGGAAGCTCAGGGGCACCGTGCCAGGCTTGGCAACAGCGGAGAGCCATTTGCCAGCCCTCCACAAGAGACTCAGCTGGCTTTGTCTGCAGCATAACTCAGGAGATCCCAGTGCTACCTAGGTAGACCTTTCCAGTGTTGGAAATAACTCAAAGCCAACGAAAGAAACTTGGATTGTTGAAAACAAAGAGAAATTATTAAAAAGAACGGGCGGTTTGTGAAGCGCCGGTGACATTTTAGAACCACAACAAGCAGGTTCAAATCAAAAGCCACACCTTTGAATTCCAAAACAACCTTTATCTACAGTTTCATCTCAATGCCCAAGTTTCCTCCTTCTTGAGACTCATTCCCTCCCAATATAAAAGGCATCGTTATACATAAGATAAAAATATAAAAAAGGCTTAACAATGGAGCATGTCAAAAGTATAAAAACAAAGCATGTCGATAAAGGGAGATATATTTTTCTAGACATTTAAGCATCTTATATACCATTTTATTTTCGAATTTCCTTATTTCTTCCACCAGGGTGAAGCTGAAGTCAGCCATGGCTGGTATCCACCCAAATGCTTTCCTGGGACAGGGGCGGGGGATGGAGAAAGAAGACCCCGAACAATGCAGGGCAAGAGCTTTCTGTTTTCCTGCTGAAAATCTCTTCCCTTCCTTCTCAACAGCAGACGTGGCTCCTTCTGCTGCAGCATTAAGGGCACGTTGCGTTTGGTGTGATAACACGATCTTTTAATAAAAAACCATGTTGCCATATGCATCACTTACTGTAAATTTCTCCCAAGGACCCCAGAGGAATATGTAGGCTGGTGACAAATAGACAACAGACAAACGCTGTGTTCACACACTATATGAACCAAATTATGGCTTAATACGATGGCCTGGGTCAAACAGCGTGTTGAAAAAAATCGAGCTGTCCTTCTTCCCACAACATACTAAGCCACAGAACACCCGACCCAATTGAGTTCAGGAGCATGTTCTGCAAATGGAGTCTTTCCGTGCAAGGTGACAGAAATGGTTTAGGTTTTTTTCTCCCTCTTGTGCTTCTTTCCTTCTTTCCCTGCCCTGAAAAATTCAGAGAATTTGCTCTTCCAGTTTTCTCTATCTACCCATTTGGCAGAAGAGCTTAAAAGGCTCTTAATGCTTTGCCCAGACCAAATGGGGTCGCAGGAGTTTGCAGAAGCTCTACCACCCCAGCCATCAAAACCCAGTTCTTATTGTATCTCGGGAGCCACTTCTGTTGGGAGAATTCAGTTCCTGAGCATCTTCAATGACCAGCCAGGAGCCTTTCAAAAGGGTGGAACTTGGAAAAGAGAAGTTGGATTGGGTGCAGTCAGAATGGCCACCTCCCTCCTTTTCTTTTAACTCTCACTTCTTAGGTGGATCTAGGAAGTCTGGCTTTTTTTCCATCCGGATCTTCCACAGTCACAATGGAGCTACACACACATGGCCCTTCAAAGCTGTTTGGCCAGTTGGGTGAATTGTCTTTCCCAGCAGTTCCAAGGGTTGCAGGGGCTCTCTACTCATTTTGTTCCCTGTCTGGCAGTAAGAGAGTGACTGGAACACCTTCTGGAAAGAATCCACTACTAAGCTTGGGAGATTATTGCACAAGGAAAGACTGGCTATGTGCATTGCTTACCCCTCCCTCCCCCCTCCCCCTCCCCCCTCTCTCCTCTCTCCCCCCCTCATATCTATCAGATAAATTGATAGATGATAGATAGACATATCTAGATATCTAGATATAGATATAGAGATATAGATATAAAGATGTAGATATAGATAGACAGATAAGAGAGAGAGAGAGAGAGATGGATGGATGGATAGATAGATAAGAGGATATAGATTAGATTAGATTAGACAGACAGACAGACTGACAGACAGACAGATAGATAAGAGATAGAGATATATAACAGAGGGAGGTAGGGGTAAGTAATGCACACAGCCAGTCTTTCCCTGGGCAATAATTTCTCCAGTTGTCTCAATATATATAAAAACTCCCTTGGAGAGGGTCCCTTGTAACTTCTTCAGTTAGGAGGGGGCCAAGTAGCACATTCATTCAGAAGAAAATCTCAGAAATCCCCTTTTCTATGAAATACTTTCTGGAGGCGAATCCTCTTTCATCAAATGGTACACAAAGCAGAAACAATGCAGGGCGCAAGAGGCCAGTTTCCCCCATCATCTTCCATCCTCTGCTTCAAATCCTTGGTAAATGTTGGCTTCCGAGCTGAGAAAATTGGGCAGGTACATGTAGGGATCTAGTGCCAGGTTATGGAAGAGACTTTTCCAATCTGGTACCTTCTAGAGGCCTTTGGATTGCAGTTCCTTTTTTTGTAATAACTTTTATTGAAGTTTAAAAAGAGCCTTGGTGGTGCAGGCTGTTAAATGCCTAGCACTTAAGTTCCAGCTGCCTGTAATTAGTGCAGGCTCGAATCCCACCAGGCTCAAGGTTGACTCAGCCTTCCATCCTCTCGGGGTAGGTAAACTGAGGACCCAAGATGGTTGGGGGCAATAAGCTGACTTTGTAAAAATGCCGCTTAGTAATAAGCAGGCATATACAATGGAAGGAAGGCTATTGCTGAGCGCATTGGGTTGTATCCCAAAAATTGTAAGCCGTCCTGAGTCTTCGGAGAAGGGCGGTATATAAGTGTAATTTTTTTAAAAAATAGAAATATAAAAAATGCAAGCTAAGAAAAATACAAAAAGAACTGCAGAGAGAAAAAAGGGGGAGAGGAAGGGAAAGGAAGAAAAATATTTAAAAAGGGAAAAAAGGAACTATATATCAAGAAACTCCTTGTGAATGAAGGCAATTGCTTTTCCATTCATCAAAACAAGTGTAACTATTTCGGGAAGAGGTTTAGCAATTGGTTTTAATTGCCTTTGGATTCCAGTTCCCAGGATGTCCACCTGGTAGCCAGGTCTAATCTGTATTTGCAGGACACAGAGCAAGGGAAGTCTGTTGCAGAAAGGGCTTGCTTGACATTACCACTCAATCCACAATGAAAATTGGGGTCAGCTCAATTCCAGTTTACAAATTAACAGAGTTGGAAGGGACCTTGTAGGTCATCTAGTCCAACCCCCAGCCCAAACAGGACACCCTACACCATTTCTGACAAATGACAGTCCAGTCTCTTCTTGAAAGCTTCCAGGGATGAAGCTCCCACAATTTCCAAAGGCAACTTCTGTTCCATGGGTTGATTCTTCTCACTGTCAGAAATTTCCTCCTTATTTCCAGATTGAATCTCTCCTTGATCAGTTTCCATCCATTATTCCTTGTTTGGCCTTTGGGTTCTTTGGAAAACAGGTTGACCCCTTCCTCCTCTCTGTGGCAGCCCCTCAAATACAGGAAGACTGCTCTCCTGTCTCCCCTGGTCCTTCTCTTCCCTAGACTAGCCAGGCCCAGTTCCTGCAGCCATTCTTCATATGTTTTAGTATCCACTGTCCATCTCACAAATCTCACAAATAACATGAAACAAAATATATTCATCTCCCCACCCCCCAATCCTGTTGATTCATGTCTGGCAAATTTCACCTCAGCAGCTGAAGGGAAGTTGCCATTATAACTCCATTGTGGCAATCTCAGTAAGAAATGCCTCAGCCTGATATAATTTAAATGCTATTTTACAGAAGCAGTCCATCACTCAAAAGTGAGCTGGTAATTTTTTGTCACTTAACCATTATGCTTCATTATTTTATTACCCAACATTAGACACAAAGGAGGGTAGAGACCAAAAGCTTTCTCAGTTTGTGATGGGGAATACTGTGTCATTTAGCTGCTGGAGCTGGGTAAGCAAGAGAGAATTCTTGATGAAATTTTTTATCACACTGAACAAATACTCCAGAAGGCCAGTCCCAAAAACCCTCTTTTTATTTCAATGGCTGTGAATTATATTCATTCACAGCCCATGAGTCCCAAACAGTTTGTGCATAGTCCACCAGAAGTCTGCCGTGGCATTTTCAGGATAGGGCTGATAAGCACCCACCTTTATCTCCCTTGAAATGCTGCCAATGACTAAATTGCCAATTAGCTGTACAAGGCCAAACGGAGCACAAAGTCAACACGGAGCTTGAGATTTTAAACTGATCAGAACGAACAAAGTTGCTTCCTGCAAAGGCTCATATCCCTTTGCTCCTCCTTTATGTCTTATGGGAGGGGCCAATCTTCTCCAAGCCTTCTTCCCCGAGTTGCCCCTTTTGTCTTAACTGTTCTTACCTTCTGGCAGCTCTGCGCAAGCACGCACTGGGAGCAGGCTCCCCCTGTTCCTCTGCCTTGCTGCTGCCAGACTCTGGAGGCTCCGGAGTCCACACATAACTCTCAGATGGCCCTGGTCCCATCTCTGTGTCAGATGCAGATCCCTTGTCCAAGCCCTCCCCAGACTCCAGGACTGGCCCATGTTCCTCCTCACTGTCCAACTCTGCGGCCAGCTCTGCAGGCCGCTGGAGGACCACAACATATTAAGTGAATCATTGCAGTTGTTAAGTTAGTCACATGGTTGTTAAGTGAATCTGGTTTCCCCATTGATTTTGCTTGTCAGAAAGTCGCAAAAAGTAATCACATGATTCTGGGACTCTGCAACTGTCATAAATATGATTCATTGCCCGTGTGTGAATTTTGATCACATGGCTATAGAGATCATGGTTGTGAATATGAAAAGCGGTCATAAGTCACATTTTTAGTGCCGTTGTTAACTTCAAACTGTCACTAAACAAACTGTTTTAAATCATGGACTATCTGTACTTCTGCTTCCTTTTAATGGGTTTGTTTCAAAAATTCTGAGAGAGGGTCTTTTTTTTTTTACTTGGTTCAGATCTTTAAGATGTTCAGACTTCAACTCCAAGTTTCTGAGGTTCAGAACACCCATGCAGAACCTTCCCAGCTAACAATGTCAACCTCAGCATTCCAAGAAACAAACTCCAACCCAATAAACTCTGAGACAGGCATTTTCTCAAACTTCTATTAGAGTTGTGATATTGGCACATCTGGGAAAACCCAAATCTGAGAGTTCTGTTCTGACCAAGGCTTCTGAGACCGTAATTATGCACACACTTATTTTAAAAACAAGTCTTGTTTTATTGCAATGCTGGGGATTATTTTCATTCCCAGCCAGTAATGAATCTCAGTCCCTCAAGATAAGCACCCACCTTTCTTCCCTGTGAAGTACTGTCAATAACAGAAGTGTCAAACGAACTAGAAAAAAAACCAACTGAAATACAAAGAGCTTTAAGAATAAATCTGAACCGAACAACTTTGCTTCCTGCAAAGGTTTCATCATCTTTGCCTGTCCTTTATACCTTACGGGAGGGGCAATCACCTCCCAGCCTTACTCCCAAGTCACCCCTTTTATTTCTCTCTCACCTTCGGGCAGTTCTGCGCACATGCGCACTGGGAACAGACTCCCCTTGATCCTCTGCTTCGCTGCTGCCAGACTCCAGAGGCTCCAAAGGCAGCACCCCACTCCCAGATGGTCCTGGCCCCATTTCTGCATCGGATGCAGGACCCTCATCCAAGTTGTCTCCAGACTCCCAGACTGGTCCCCGTTCTTCCCCACTGTCCGATTCCGCTGTCGTCTGCACAGGCTGCTGGCAAACCACAACAAGCTCTGGGTTTTCCCCTCATAATTGAAAACCCAAACTCCATCCCCTGCACCCATCAGTCCCTCACATGGTCCAATCACCCGTCGTCCCAACCTGAGATATTCCTCCAACCACTCCTCCCAGGTGCAGGATGATTTGTCCTTGACTCATAAGAAGAACGTTGTTATGTCTAAACTTTCCTCGCTCTATGAAATCCCCCCTCCCAAATTCCCAGGCACTAAAATTGTGGAAGCTTCTAAGTGAAATATGACTTCCAAAGCTGACAATCAAACTAACTGATCTGTAGCTCCCTGGATTTCTTTACTCCCTCTTCTGAAGTTGGGAATAACAGTCGTCCCCTCCAGCATCAGGCACACTAGGATTTCTGAAAGATAATAAGCAAAGGGTTGGCAGCCTGAGACACGATTTGTCTGATTTTGAAGATTCAGGCTCATTTAATGCTTTAGAGGGAATCCCCAATGATGTCCCATCAAGCACAAGCTGCCATCTTGTCTCCTCAAACTGCTTTTCAAACCTGTCCAGTGAAGCACATCTCTTCTTCTTTTATGGAAAAGACAGAACCAAAGAATGTTGTTTTTTGCTTTTTGCTTAGAGGAACTCTCAGTATTGGGATGGAGATGAAATTAAAGCAAGAGGGAAGGCTGGCTGGGGAATGCTGGGAGTTGAAGTCCGTACATCTTAAAGTTGCTAAGGCTGAGAAATACTGATCTAATCAGTCTCCATGATTCAGTGGCACATTAGAGACACATGATTCAGTGGCACATTAGAGACACAGAGTAGATTTCATTTTTATCTTTGATCACATAATACAGAGAATCTGCTTGATTCATTGCAAGTACTCGTATGGCTAGTCTAGTGAAGGGAAGGACCAGGGGAGACATGACAGCAATGTGCCAGTATTTGAGGGGCTGCCACAGAAAGGAGGTGGTCAAGCTGTTTTCCAAAGCACCAGGCAAGGAATAATGGATGGAAACTGATCAAGGAGAGAAAATAAGGAAATAAAGAGGAATTTTCTGAAATTGAGAGCAATCAACCCATGGAATAGAAGTTGCCTTCGGAAGTTGTGGGAGCTTCATCACTGGAGGCTTTCAAGAGGAGACTGGACTGCCATTTGTCAAAAATGGTGTAGGGTCTCCTGCTTGGGCTGGGGGGGTTGGACTAGATGACCTACAGGGTCCCCTCCAACTCTGTTAATCTGATCTGTCTCTGCCTATCTAGATCATGGACTCTTGTCAATAAAAGACAAAATGAAATTTTATTTAGATTGTAAGGAATTAATTGTATGATTGTTTCTTGTTCAAAACACAACGCATCACAGGAAGTTCCTTTTTAGGAACTGACATGCTGCAGCCACAGCTATCAGTGGGGCTTTTTAGCAGAAAGGGAGTAGGGGAAAGCAGTGCATTCCTTAAATACTTCAGATAATTGCCTTGGGAGCCAAAGCTGTTGGCGAGCAAGAATATTACTGGAGAGCATGATTGATGACTCTTGGCGATGGATGTGTCCCATTGTTGAATATACATCCAGGGGGTGGGGGAAGCCCAGGGTCAAGGGGGAAATGAATGATGATGAATTTTAGTGTTGGCTGCACTCAGCTAATGCCAACACATGGCCACTCCTAATAAATCGTTTTTACTCTGAGAGATGTGGCTAGAGACTTATGATTTGAATGGGGTGGATTTGTTGGAACCCTGACAGGCAGCTTTGTGAGGGCCTGAGGCAGAAGCTCCCAGGGATTTCCTTCCGTTCACCATACAGCTACCTGGTTGGCTGAGCATTCTCCGGCCTCCAGGGGAAAACACCTTTTTCCAACCAGGAAGTGGCCTCTTTCCTCCCCCCTCCACAATTTCTTTCTCCACCACAAAGAGCTACAAGGGATGTGATATGATCGAATGGGGTAGCAGTAAACATTCTGGCCTCATTTCAGTTCAGGGAGTTTTGCCAAGGTTTTAATTCAAATGAAATAAATATATATTTTTTCTACTGAAGGCTGTTCACTACCACGGCATTTTGTATTCTTTTGCTTTAAAGGCAAGATGTTGGATTTGGGACGTTTGCCACGCAGTTTTGGCAGCCTAAACCCGAAATGTTCCGGAGGCTCTGAGCACATGCAGCCTGTGTGTTTCCCCACCAAGGTTTCCATTCAGAGTCTGGGAATCTGGGCTCTTCTTCCCTACTCAGGGCTGAAATACAACAGCTGGCTTCACAAAGCATAATTAGGCCTAGATTCGGGTTAACAAAACACAATTACTGTGTTCATACAGCATGCTATGTCCAAATAGATAAACCTTATTAAGGCTTAATAGAGTGGTCTACTTCTAGCAATGTGTGAAGTCCTATTCAAAATTCCTCTAATATCCTGAAAAACAATTTATAAGGGCTCCTCCCTCCAAACTGGACCAGTACAGACAAACAAATGTGAACACAAGAACGCTTAAATCTGCAAAGCCATTATGAAAGAATTCCTTGATGGTACTACATCTACATGAAGGAAAGAAAGCAGTGGGGAACCACAAAGTTCTTAAAAGTTTTTAAGAAAAGATCAATTAACAGCATCGGGGGAGCGCCGAGAGGCAGGGGCTGGGACAGGCGGTAGCTCGCCTCGCGGCGGACCGCCAGCTCGATCCCAAGATCCAACTACGAGCTTTTTAACTGCAGCAACTTTAATATACGCTATTGGAGCTGGAATTACCGCGGCTGCTGGCACCAGACTTGCCCTCCAATGGATCCTCGTTAAAGGATTTAAAGTGGACTCATTCCAATTACAGGGCCTCGAAAGAGTTTTAGTTTTGAGATTCCACAGTTCCACGCTGCCAAAAAGGCTGGACTAGAAGACCTCTAAGGTCCCTTCCAGCTCTATGCTGATTGATTGATTGGCTCTTTTGAAAAATATTTGCGGCAACACTGCAAATCTTTCTTCCTAATGTCTGGAATGGATCACATTCTGTCCAAAGGGTTCACAAGAGAGCCAATACACCATGCAAAAAAAGAGGGGAAAACTAAATTTTAAAAATTATGCCACAGGGAGTTGGAAAAAGCTAGAAGTTAAATTGCAGAAAGTTCCCCAAAATGTCTGAATCTGACCTTTTACTGCATCCAGTGTCCAATGTTCCTTCCAACCTGAAGGGGCCAAGTTGGGGAAAGTGGGCTGATCTTTGCTTAATTTTGCCTGCTTGAAACCAGCCGGTCGTTCCCTTCCATGGAAGCTGCTGTAAAAGGGCAAGTTCTTTCGGCTGGAAAGTTTTTCTCCAGGTTCCAGTCTCTGCTCTCCACTTGGAGATAAGGAGGAAACATGGAGCTATCTTCATTTCTCCAGTATCTTCTGCTCTCTAGAAGGAAATTTTTCCAACCACTTCTGCACTGACAGTTTTTTTTTTTTAAATAAAATGAATGAGAGGGGCTGGTTGTCACCAAACCTGCATGGCCCATTACTGAAGGAGGGGTCTGTTCACAATGGTGGGATTCAAATAATTTAAGCACCGGTTCTCTGCCCTAATGATTTCTTTCAACAACCAGTTCGCCAAACTGCTCAGAAAGTTAACAACCGGTTCTCCCGAAGTGGTGCGGAATGGCTGAATCCCACCACTGGGTCTGGATTACTCTAAATGGGGCTACACTGGAAAATTCAACTGGTTCAGAATGCAGCAACGCACACAGTAATGGGAGGCCCTGGGTTTACCCATGTAATACCTGTGTTATGTGAGCTTCACTGGCTTCCTGTTTCTTTCCAGGTGCACAGGGCCGGGCTATCTGACGAACTACCTTTCCCTATGTAGAAAGTTAGCACCCATCCCTCCTAGAAGAATGAAATAGTTTGGGAAATATTAAAAAAGCAGAATATGATATTTTCCCTAAAGGAGAAACACGTTTCTAAAGACAGAACCGCAGAGCCTCAGCTCTCTGCCCCCAAGTAGAAACTAAGGGGCCAACTTTTAGAAATGCAGATTTGGTCATCCATTCAAGTCAGGGTATTCTGAACAAATGTAGGATTAGTCCTCAGCCACAACAAGCACCCTTCATTGCACACTTCAACCAAATTTAACTCAGACAACCTACAAAGTTACCCCTAAAACAACCAATAGAATACATGTTCTTGCACAGGAACAGGAAGCTCAAGGGAAAAGCCCAAGAGAAGGCATAAATAACCCTAATTCTCAATTGCATGTGGTCAGCTATCCAGAATCACAAGTGCTTGGTGGTTCTGCTTCACCATTAAACAATATTTGGAATCAGCCTCCATGTTGCCAGTGTCTTTCTCCCACGTGGAACTGAACCCAGATGGACATTTCTTCCAAGACCTAAGGACACCTACATGTTCTACCAGGTCAGATAGGGTGGGCATGCTCTTCTCCTAAATATTGCCAATGGATGGGTGCTAGGAATCCTGTCTTTTCTTTGCCCGTCCCTGCTGCCTCTACCTTCCTGGCCTGCCATAAGATTCCATACCCCCGAAAGCATTGTGAGATTAGATGATGGTATGTTACCACAGATTGGGGCTAGGTTTTTGTTGTTTTTAATGTTTTATGTTTTTAACAGGTTTGTAGCTTTTCAAATGATTTTATATGACTTTTAGTTCTTGACTGAGAGCTGCCCAGAGCTGGTTAAAAATGCTATATATTTTAAATATTTATTTATTATAAATAAAATTGATCAAATTAATTAAATACAGTGTGGCATGCGTGGAAGCAACTGTGCATCTATGACAATAGCAATGACCTCTTTGGATATTTACCAGGATAATTCTGTTCTCGGATACAAGTCTCACTGACTCAGCATAAACTTCAATTGTGTTTTGTAAGCATGGTACGATTCTCCCACTTGAGGAGCTAAAAAGAGGCTTATAAAAATTACAAGATTATTTTATCCTTTAAAAGGAATCGCTAAGGAACCTATTCACTAATTAACAAATCTATCTTGCTTAACGATGGTAGTTCAAACCAGCAACTCTGTTGCTAAGGGACACGGCCATAAAGAGTGACGTCACATGACCTCACTGACTTACAGCAGCAGTTCTGTGGGTCCCAGTTGTTAATTGTCAGATGAATCCCCTTGACTGCCAGCTGCGATCTGCCATTTGTGACCTGCAAGCTTCCCCACTGACTTTGCTTGCTGGAAGCCAGCAGTGAAGGTTGCCAGTGTTGATTGCTTGACCGTGGGATATGGCGACCCTCATAATAGGACATCCAGTTGCCAAACACCCAGATCACGATCGGGGGGGGGGGACCATGGAAGCATGTGATCTCTGCAACTTAAAGTCCTAAGCCACCTCTTCCAGCACTAACTTCAAACTGTAGAAAGTTAGCATCCACCCTCTCCTTAGAAGAATGAAATATTCTAGGAAATATTAAAAGGCAGGATATTATAGTTCCCTGGATGAGAAAAGGAGAAATGTGTTGTTAAAGACAAAGCAGCTCTCTGCAGCTCCCTGGCCCCCCTTCAATTCCAGGGTGATGGGATTAAGACATGGCCCTCAGGACATGATAGGATTAGCCCTCTACCCATCTAACAGCAGGTCTCACTGCATTGCGAAATCACCTGCGGACATTACATCAGCTCACAGTTCAACCAGACTTATCTCAGACAAACTCCTAGGATGTGTACATGTCCCCTGCAGCAACCAATAGGCTACCTGCCCTTGCCACAGGAACAGGCAGCTCCAATTCAAAACCCAAGAGAGGGTATAAATATATCTCTCTCCACGCCATGTGGCCATCTAGCCTGAATTACACGTGCTTGGTGGTTCTGCATTAAACCATCCTTCCAAGCAGCCTCCGTGTTTTCAGTGTCTTTCTCCCCACTTGGAATTGAACCCAGATGGACATTTCTTCCAATATAACAGTCTCTCAATGAATGGTTGCTGGACAAGGATTACCTGTAGGTTAACTGCAGCATTTTTTTAAAAATTACATTTATATGCCACCCTTCTCCGGAGACTCAGGGCGGCTTACAATTTTTGGGATACAAACCAGTGTGCTCAGCAATAGCCTTCATTCCATTGTATATGCCTGCTTATTACTAAGCGGCATTTTTTTTTACAAAGTCAGCTTATTGCCCCCAACAATCTTGGGTCCTCAATTTACCTACCCCGAGAGGATGGAAGGCTGAGTCAACCTTGAGCCTGGTGGGATTCGAGCCTACAGCAGTTGTAGGCAGCTGGAACTTAAGTGCAGGCAATTAACAGCCTGAGCCACCAAGGGGGAAACTTCATATTACTGTTTGTTGAAAGTCTGCCACCTTCTCTTCATGCAATCAGCAAGATGCAACATAGTACAGCTTTTTTGAAGAAAATTAGCCCTGTCTTATGTTGCATTTTAACATTACACTTCCTAGACTAATAGCACAGAGTAAAATTCTCTCTTTCTCTTTTGCCTGCTTGCAAAGAAATAGCAAAGACTTGTTCAGCCTTCTCCTAGGCATATGAAGTTAAATCTACCAAAAGTATTTTATTCGCCTTCATATCCTTGAATAAACAAGAATAATGGAGAAATTTGTAACCATTTTAAAAGGCAGCAAATTTCTGAATAAAGCTTTCAAAATGAAACATCAGAAATAGCTGAGTTACAAAAGAATTGCCCGAGACCATTTATAGAAGTGAGAAAAGCAGACAAATCCAGAGTTTAACATGACACCTTTAGCAGGGAGGATCAAGTCAAGTTTGTACAGAAATTCCAAAGATCACCTACATCTAACAAATAAAAAAACCCTTTGAAACATGCATTCTAAGAATTTTGAAAGGTACATCTCAGTTATCAATTTGGTATTCTTAATGGCTCCTCCAGCTATAAACACTGTCAGAAATGTGTCTGTTCAATATTATTTTGATACAAAGCTGGCATAAAGCAATCATTTGGAATGTCAAATTACCACTGATATAAAAAATGGCAAAGGAAGGTTTGATAAATATGCCATGTTTTCAGATGAATCCAGAGGTTTTTTTTAAAGGAAAGAAATAACAAAAACTTCCAATCAATATTTCTTGGAGCCTTTTCATACAAAAATAAAGTTTACTAATTCCTTGCAAAATGTGGCAGAAAAGTTAAAGTAGGATCTAAAAACACAGCTACTTTTAATCAAAATTAGGCACCTATTTTATATTATTATTTTATATCTTCTTCCACAAAATAATTATTCTCTAAAGGTGTACGTATTAGCAATAAATCCATTAAAGGTATACATAGTAACAATACAATCCATTAAAAATTCAACCCTGGGTAAGAAATGGTAAATGTAAAATCCTTGTTATGATTAGCCAAGAAAAAGAAATGAAGAGCCAGCAGCCCCAACTATTGGGTTGGTCTCAATTATTAACCCTTTGCCCACCATTGGTGGCTCCTGTCTATTTGTCATGACTTCCTGATGTGGGAGAAAGAGTCCACCAAGCAAGGATGATAAGTGAAAACTCCATCTCAGGAGACCATCTTCTCTCCTACTACCACAGCACCATTGAGTGTCCTGACATATGGCATTCTTGCATGGGATGGGAGCAGCTCCATAGCGGACAAAAAAAAGCTCTACAGAGAATCATTAAAACTGCCCAGAATATCACGGGGCTCCAGCTACCAGCCCTGGGTGACATCTTCGCCTCTCGCTGTTTGAGGAAGTTGCACAACATTCTCAGAGACTCTTCCCATCCTGCTCACAATCTTTGGGAACTGTTGCCTTCTGGCAGGAGACACAGAACAATTCAAACTCGGACCACACGTTTCTTGAACAGTTTTTATCCCAGAGCTATAATTGCACTTAACAATGAACGTAAGGACCACCATCAGTGAGCTGTTGGACAGCATTACGTGGTCTGTTGTGTGGATGCTTGTGTTTTTTTCCTTTTCCTTCAAGAAGAGACTGGACTGCCATCTGTCAGAAATTGTATAGGGGAAGGGTCTTCAAACTTAGCAAGTTTAAGACTTGCGGTCTTCAACTCCCAGAGTTCCTGAGCTAACATGACTGGAGGAGGAATTCTGGGAGTTGGAGTCCACAAATTCTAAAGCTGTCAAGTTTGAAGAGCCCTGCCCTATACCATTTCTGAAAGATGGCGATCCAGTCTCTTCTTGAAAGCCTCCAGTGATGAAGGTCCCACAACTTCCGAAGGCAATTTCTGTTCCACTGGTTGATTGTTCTCACTGTCAGAAAAGTTCTCCTTATTTCCAGGTTGAATCTCTCCTTGATCAGTTTCCATCCATTATTCCTTGTCTGGCCTTCAGGTGTTTTGGAAAAGAAGCTTGACCCCTTCCTCCTCTCTGTGGCAGCCCCTCAAATATTGGAAGACTGCTATCCTGTCTCCCCTGGTCCATCTCTTCCCTAGACTAGCCAGGCCCAGTTCCTGCAACCGTTCATCATATGTTTCAGCCTCCAGTCCCCCCATCATCCTGGTTGCTCTTCTCTGCACTCTTTCTAGTGTCTCAACATCCTTTTTTATAGTGTGGTGGCCAAAACTGGATGCAGTACTCTAGGTGTGGTCTTACTAAGGCTTTATAGAGTGGTATTAGTACCTCACTTCACCTTTAATCATCTTTGTTACTCTTCTCTGCATTTTCCAGAGTCATGGAGACTGCAACATAACGTGCTTTGTTTCATCCAAAGCTTAATATGAGGGGGGGGGATCTTCCCAGGCACCAGCCTTATTCTTCTGAAGATAAGGAGATGCAGCAACTACCAGCTGATGACTAATTTTCACACATTCATTATTTCACTCAATTAGAGCTGCACTTGCTTCATGCCTCATCATCAAGTTTAGCAGGAGGTGTGAAAACCTCCGCTTTGGCCATGACTAATCTCTGAAACCCACCCTTATGAGCACTGGGCTGTTGAACACCCACCCTATCAGTAGCCTTCAATTTCACACAACCCAGGAGGAGAACTTGTATGCCTGCATCAATTTTGCCTTTATATACAGGCAGTCCTCGACTTACAATTCAATCAATTCAGTTTATTATAAGCATAGACCAGAGACCAGAACAAATTAAAACACTCTGTAAATATACAATTAAATGGCTTCAATCCCAGGTAGAAGCAGATATTTTTCTCTGGGCACGAGAATAAATCTGCTGGGGGGGAAACTCTGCATTGGCAACAGGAAGGGCATCCGGCCAGTAAACACTCCGCTCCGTTCAGTTGCCCAGACACCCTCCCACGAGGGATTATGCGGTCATTCAAAGGAGATGAGTAAATCTACAATTAAAAATTCTAGTATAAAATAATAAATAACAGCTAAAATTAGGATAAAATCCAGCCGGTCAATACCCATGGTCTATAACTATACTAAAATTACAATGCACAAACTGTGTGGCCCGTTGTCAGTTTAATACTAAAAGGGAAAGGAATAAGCAGTGCAATGGGGCTTGCCACATTTGTGGTAGCAAAGAGCTGTGGTGGATGAGACACGTGTGTTTCCGACGAATCCCCAGGGCTGCAGTGCAGAATCTAGCCACCTGTGCTGTAGTTACGGACTCTTCGTCCTTAAGCAGCCACTGGAGATAAGCAGTGCCGGAAAGGCCAGGATACCTAGCAATTATTGGCAGGATGTTTTTTTTTTCCCCCAATCTCTCTGTAAAAGGAACCTCGAAGGAGTAAGTGACCCGCGGTCTCCACCTCACCTGCGCCACAGGAACATTTTGGCTGCTTAGCCACTGACCTGCTTTATGGCCTTTTACAGCACCCCTTAATGACGCCACTGTGATTTATGGTGTTCTTTGATGGAACAAAGTGGTGTTTATTTCTGGATTTGAATGACCGGGGCATGGCTTACAAATAGTATTTCCAGGCTCAATTACAACTTACAATTGTTAAGTCATGCAGGCCATTAAGGGGGGAGGGGGGTCACCATACCCCATGTTATGACCTTTTCTGTGTGCTCATTAAGCGGATGCAGCCGCTGTAAAGCAAATATTGTGGTTGTTCAGTGAATCCATTGTCCTCAATGGATGTTTTTGGTCAGAAACCAGAAATAAACACCCATTTCCAGCAAAGGACACCACAAATCACAGTGATGTGACCATGGGATGCTGTAAAAGGCCATAAAGCAGGTCAGTTGCCAATAGCAACAGCACTTAGACTGTTCACAGTGCTTTTACATCCCCCTCTAAGCGGTTCACAGAGTCAGCCGGTTGCCCCCATCAATCTGGGTCCTCATTTTACCCACCTCGGAAAGACGGAAGGCTGAGTCAACCTTGAGCCAGTGAAAATCGAACTGCCAAATTGCAGGCAGCCGGCAGTCAGCAGAAGGAGCCTGCAGTACTCCTGCATTCTAACCACTGTGCCACCATGCTGCACCCAAAATACTATCAGGGAACCATGGGATGGACACCAGAATTTTGAATTCAGGTTATTTGTGGCCCCGGGCAGGTCCATTATAACTTCCAACGGTCACTACATGATTGGGCTTAAGTTAAGGACTACCTGTACTTAACAGCTGTTTCTCAGGCAATTCCTCATTTGTGAATCGTTATAACAAAATATCCATATACTATTCCAACTTCGATATGTGTTTTAGACTTCATGGCAAATAATGCTTTTCTCTAGAGATACAAACTTTCTGAAGGGACCTAGAATAAATATAAACTAGCAACGGGATGAAAACTGCCAGAAGTGTGGGTCAGGACATAGTCCAGAAGATGCAAGAAAGAGCTCTTCGGCATTCCTTTTGCAAAAAAAACCAAAAAGTATTCTCCTGAAGTTTCTTTTTTACAGATTAAATGTTATTTCAAAGCTTTGCATGACATGCTCTTTCATTGTTTGACAATGAGAGGTGAGAGCTATTAGACACTCAATTATTGATAAGCAATAATACAGAGGGTTTGCGCCTAGCTCAGTGTGGCACTGGACAACTTCGGCTGATCTTATGGGATAAATGCAAGAGTAGGGCAAAAGTTGGCAAGGGACAGAGGCTTTCAAGTCGATGCCAAGAAACTACATGAAGCGGCCATGAAACCGGCAAGTGTCAAGCTCAATGAAAGACACATTGCTTTTTAGCGTATCTGACAACTGATAGGTCTCTTTGATGTTGTACCTGATTATAATACAATAGTATTTGGTAACTGTTATCACCCCTAATTAACATGAAACAGAAATAGCTACTATGCATTGTTATTTGCAGCTACACAAATCAACACAATTTCACTAGCCTGAAATAACTTTCTCCATCTAGTGCACTTCAAATGTATTGAACTGGAAGCTCTCTAATCCTGCAGCAAACACATCAATTTCGATAAAATATGGGATAATAGAAATGGAAGGCACCTTGGAGGCTATTTGCTGGTATTCTATTTTAGCTATATGTCCCTCTTTCTGTTTTTTATACTTTCCTTTCTGTCACTCACTTTATCAAAGAATTCTTCATACAACCATGCTGGTTTCATCTGGGTCTCTTGTTTTTCTTTCTCTGTAGTATTGTGTGAGCTGGGTTTTTACAATCTCATTTTTCAGAGTTTCCCACAAGCATTTTGAGATAGCACATCACAGAAGCCAATGTCTAACATAGGTGAATATTAACAAGTTAGGGAAGTATGATGTAAAACATGAAGCTTTAAATCCTACAATTAAAATCACAACCCTATAAGCATTCAGTGTTTGAATTAGAGTGTTAATAATAAAACTGGAATGCCAATAAAGGAAACCTTGCAAATTTCAATTTTTTTTCCTGTAAAGTATAGCTTTGATTTTAGGTTCCAAACTTCTCTCGCAATAACCTTTTTATTCAAAATTCCAAGAATTCTCCCTAATTTCAAAACACCGATTGGATTGGATGGAATTAAATGTGATGTGATTTGCTGCTGACACTAACATGGTGTTGCTTGGTCTCTGCTGGGACCCATTTAATTGGAAAGTGATTGACTGTCTTAGTTTTACTTCAAAATCTGGAGGTCCAGTTTTCAACACATACTGATCCCTCTGTCTTTCTTATAGCCTAAAGCAGGGGTCTCCAACCTTGGCTACTTTAAGACAAAGCTGGCTGAGGAACTCTGGGAGTTGAAGTCCACAAGTCTTAAAGTGGCCAAGGTTGGAGACTCTGGCCTAAAGAACTGTTTCCTTTGAGTGATTTGTTGAATCAAGTAAAACTGACTGGACTCACACTCAATCATAAACCATGGTTTCTAAACCTCAAAAGGAGTTCACCTCACACTATATCAATACCACATCAACCACCATCAACAGTGCAAAACAGCCATTCTTTGAAGGAAGGATTGGTCTTCCCCTTCTTTCTCCAGGGGTGCCTAAAATATGAATTCAGTATTCTCAAGAACTGTCCAACCTGAAAACAGGTGCTTTTCTTCACCTCCTCTTATATTACTTGGCATCTTTGCCAGGTTTGGATTTGGACAGGAACGTCATTAAAAGCCTGACCTGAGCTGCAAGATGATTTAGATGTTTTATAAATCAAGAATAATGAAGTCCAAAGCTCCAGGTAAGACTGTTATTATGGGATGAGCCAAATGTAAGAGCAGCTATTCATCTTGCAATACCTGGGGTCTACAGTCTTAAGAGTGGCATGTCAAGCACAAATGTTGGCTGTCCTTGGCATGAAGAATACCAAAGGATGGTGAAAATGGCGAGCCAGGTGCCTCAGAGCCATCTTCTTGGCCGATTCTTCCTCCTTCTCTCCTTGTTATATCCCTCTTCACTCTTCTCTCTTGCTTTCTTTGCACTTCATTTTTTTCCACAGCTAATTTAATCCTGACATTTCCAGAACTGAAGAAAATAAATAAAATGCAGTTCACATTTCACTATGACTGAGGATGGTTGGGTGAATCCTTGGCTGTTTCAACAACCTAAATGAAAAACTTTTAGGGAGAAGTGAAATGGTTTTATATATCTTCCCCTCTGGCTTTCTAATAGCCTGGAAGGTCAGCCTCTTCGTAGATTTGCAACCCCCTTCCCCACCCCACTGCAAACATTCATAATCTAGTTTAAAAGATTTATCTGCAACACACACACAAACACACACCCCATTTGCATTGCTTACACTCACTCATTCTTTTCCTTAATTGTGTTTACTTGCCTTAATGATAAACCCTTAATAATAAAGCCACGGAGTAGCAGGATGGTCTCTGAATGGATGTGGTGGAGCAGAAGTGCAAGCAAAGCAATAGGAATTGAGTAATTATTAAAAGCGCTGAAGTCTGCCTCTTTCCTTTCATTCTTCCAGGGGAAATTTTACCCCATCAAAACCACTGTTTCAAAGCTCCACCAAGCAATCCACAAGTTACTCTGGACTTCAATTGCCTCAGGCCCTTCCCTGCACCCAGCCCTGTCTCCTTTTGTCCAGAAATCACTAAACCAGAACCCTGTTTATATAACGAGGCTTCCTCCCCTAGTTCACTATAAATGCTTTTTTATACAAATGCAGGAACACAAAAAAATAAAGTAACTCTTAATTGTGAAATGAAAAGCTCTGGCGCTGTGTACGCATTTTTTCCCCCTCCAAGTAGGTTGGAGTGAAGGGGAAGAGAGAGCCCAGTGGTGGGATTCCAAAAGTTTTACCACTGGTTTGGTGGGCGTGCATTGCACACGTGCACACACTTTGCATGTGCCCGCACCCCAAATGCGCACTTTGCGCAGGCGCCGAGGCGTTCTAACTCACCTCCTGCAAGCCTGCCCTCTCCTGGCTGCTTCAGCAGCAGCCGTGCGGCACCCTTCTGTGCCGCGCAAAGCAGCTGTGCTTCAAAAGCAGAGGATAAAGGTGAGTATGGGAACCCCGGTGGGCAGGTAGGCCCAACAGCAGAGCAGCAGAGAAAACTGATTCGGTCTCCACTGCTCATTGCCACTACTGGCTCGCCAGAACCAGGCCGAACCAGTAGAATACCACCACTGGTGCAGCCAGGTTAATATTGTGAACCTATCTTGGATTTCTTCCTTCTGATGCTGCTTCATCCTTTCGTGACATTTGGCAGAAAAAAGATGTTAGCATCTTCAAATCAAGCTCAGGGCCTTCTAACAATCTCAGATGCTTTTCTCTGTTTCCTTGACAGCAGAGTGGGAATGGCTTGCACTGCCTTCTTGTGGCCTGTTTTCTGAACTCCCAGTCCGGTCTGTAGCCCTTCTGCCAACATGCTGATCAGGCCAGACTCTGCTTAGCTTGCGGTTCAAATTTGGTCAGAGATACAGTCTCAGATGCTGCCCTCAGGCCGGACTCTTGAGGCTGCTTCAAACCCTGGCAATGCACCCACATATCTGTTGTGGTTCGCCGGCAGCCTGTGAAGATGGCAGCAGAATTGGTCAGTGTGGAAGAACAGGGACCAGTCCGGGAGTCTGGGGAGGGCTCGTATGAGGGTCCTGCATCTGATGCAGAGATGGGGCCAGGGCCATCTGGGAGTGGGGTGCTGCCTTTGGAGCCTCTGGAGTCTGGCAGCAGCGAGGCAGAGGATCAAGGGGAGTCTGTTCCCAGTGCGCGTGTGCGCAGAGCAGCTAGAAGGCAATAGCAGCTGAAACAAAAGGGGCAACTCGGCAGCAAGGCTGGGGGTGTGATTGCCCCTCCCCTAAGGCATAAAGGAAGTGCAAAGGTAGAGAAACCTTTGCAGGAAGCAAAGTCCTTCGCTCTGTTTGGATTTAACCTTGAAGCTCTGTGTGGACTTTGTACTTTGGTTGGCTTTTTACAGTTAATTTGGCACTTTAGTTGCTGGCAGCAATTCAAAGGAGAGAAAGGTAGGTGCTTATCTCGAGAGATTGTTTGGGACTCGTTACGGGCTGGGAATGAACGTAATTCCCAGCACTGAAATAAAACAAGAATTGTTTGGACTAAGCATGTGCTTAATTAAGGTCTCAGGAAGCCTCGGTCAGAACAGTCTCTTTCTGGCCAGAAGGATCCCCCCAAGTCCAGCTATACTCCTGTTGACAAACTCTTCCGCATAATGGTGGGAGTGAAATCCCCCTACCCATTCAATGCAGGTTTTGCTTCCATGCTTCATCCCTGATTATTGTTTCTGCTGGCTGTGAGGGGAGGGAGACATGCTGAAGTCCAGTAGCATCCAGAGGCTACCAGAGATGGGAAGGATAAACCCAGAAATTTTTAAAATTCAGAATCAGAGAGATTTCTCTAAAGATACCAACCAGGGTGGTGGGCAAGCGGGAGGGTAGAGCTGTATTTTATCAGCTTGGCTGAAGAGCAGCAAACACGGAGCTCCACTCTAAAAACAGGAATCCGTTAGCACCTTTTGTGACTAATAGAATTTATTCAAAGGTATCAGCTTTTGCGCAGATTCGTACCTTTTAATAGAATTTGCTAGTGAGAACAAGTGATACAGACCCCTCCTGATTGGTAGTCCAGGATACCTATTATGGGCTAAGTGGCTCTTCTCTATTTAAACTTCAAGCTGATCATCACAATTGAAAAACAAATTTTTCCTTCTTCAAGTCTTTTCTTTTCATGCTATGTCCATCATCACACACAATCCTGTCTCTTCTGCCTTTGCTCAATGTTCAAGAAATGTTACAAGTGGATGAAGATAACAAAAAGAAGGAAGAGGAAGGTATTTAAAAATAAAAAAAATCTTCCTTAACAGCATATTATCTAGCAAATATTTAGTTTTCTTGCTGGAACTCAAAAGAGGAGCATAAACGATTATCTCTCAGGTTATCCCAATACAGAATTCTTATTAATTTCCAAAGAATTTATACTGTAGCAGCCAATACCGAATTTTACACAACACACACTTTCTTCAACAATCAATAAAAGGAAAGAAAGAAGCTAAGGCAAAAATCAGAATTCACATTTCACTTACAGCTCTGGAATTTATAAATAAATCATCTCCACAGGCTGATTGATGTCCCTCCGTAAATAATTAATCTCTGACCTTCCACTGTGGAGCTGTCTAAATTTTTCACCCTGGGAACAAGTGTACAATAAATTTTCAGATGCCAGAAAGAGAGGACAAAACAGGGCATGATAATATTCATTTATACATTGTCATAAGTTTGATTTTATTCAGCATTATTGGCTTGGTATTGGTTAGGCATCATGGAGGATTAATTATCCAAGCTATACTTCCTCCCCCACTAAAGCCTCAAAATTTCAGAGAATCGTGGCTAGAATAATGGAAGGTTTACACATATATATTTACACATATAGGATGTGCTTCTTTATATGGGAATGGCCCTACTGATGAGTCCCATTGCAGACTCTTCCCCCTTTCCTGGCCCAGATATATGTACAAGCATTGGCCAAATGGGAAACTGGGAAAGCCATGCATTCAAAACATCTTGTTCTCCAAGGCTTTTCAAGGCTGGGACAAAGAGCAAATCCCCAGGTGTGAAGGGAATTGATGAGGCCGAAAGAGATCCAGGAGAGAAGGATTTGCCAGGGTTGTTCCAATCTAGGAAGATTTCTTAGTGGTCAGTGGCTCCTCCAACCGGATGCAGGGTAATGCAAAACATCCCACTGAGACTGGGATAAAGAATAGAACTCAGGGCTCTGGTCCCCCACACAGAGAGAGAAGATCAGCCAACCAATCAGAATACAGGTGGAAGGGGCCTTGGAGGTCTTCTAGTCTAGCCCTCTGCTCAAGCAGGAGACTCTACACCATTCCAGACAAGTGGCTGTCCAGTCTCTTCTTGTGATGAAGCACCCACAACTTCTGGAGACCACCTGTTCCACTGGTTAGTTTGTTTTGTTTGTTTTGTTTTAATTACATTTATATGCCGCCCTTCTCCGAAGACTCAGGGTGGCTTACAATTTTTTGGGATACAACCCAGTGTGCTCAGCAATAGCCTTCCTTCCATTGTATATGCCTGCTTATTACTAAGCGGCATTTTTACAAAGTCAGCTTATTGCCCCCAACAATCTTGGGTCCTCAATTTACCTACCCCGAGAGGATGGAAGGCTGAGTCAACCTTGAGCCTGGTGGGATTCGAGCCTACAGTAATTGTAGGCAGCTGGATCTTAAGTGCAGGCATTTAACAGCCTGAGCCACCAAGGCTCTAGTTGTCCCCACTGTTAGCAAAACTCTCCTTAATTCCAGGTTCTTCTCTCTTTGATTAGTTTCCATTCATTGCTTCTTGTCCTGCCTTCTGGTGCTTTGGAGGATAATTTGACCCCCTCTTCTTTGGGGTAGCCCCTCAAATACTGGAAGGCTGTTATCATGTCACCCCTAATTCTTTTCTTTCATCTAGCCATACCCAACTCCTGCAGCCGTTCTTCCTATGGTTTACTCTCCAGGCCTTTAATCGTCTTAGTTTCTTCTTCTCTGCACTTTTTCCGAAGTCTCAACATCTTTTTTGTAAGGTGGCGACCAAAATTGAATGTAGTATTCCAAGTGTGCTCTTACTAAGGCTTTATAAAGCAGTATTAATTCTTCACATGATTTTGATTCTTTGCCTCTGTTTATGCAACCAATGCGGGCGGCGGCTGCACACGACTGGCTCATAATATTTAAGTGATCTTCCACTAGGACCCCAAGGTCTCTCTCACAGTTACTGTTTTTGAGCCAGGTCTCGCCTAATCTGTATTCATTGTCATTCTTTTTCAGCATCCTTCAAGGTGGAGCATAATTCTGCTACACCCTCCCACAGTCATCTTGCTGTAGAGGCTGTAAGAACAGCCCATCTCCTAAGGATGCTCCGTTGAGTGCCAACATGAACCCCACATCCATGTTAGACACCCTGCATCCAGGATGATGTTCAGCACTCACAGAGAAAACATAAGGGCTTCTCTGAGAACAAGGGATTGCAATTGCTTGGTAACAACAGTGAAACATCCTTCATTTCACTGGGACCTTCTTCCTCTCTTCTTCAAACTCCAGGCAACTTTCGCTTGAAATATTTTCTTCCTCTCCGACCCAAAAAGGCTGCTGTTCTGAGGCATTTTTTTTTTTAAAAAGGAGGAAAAATGTAACAAGCCAAACTGTCAAATAGAACAGTTGCTGGAGGTTTTTGCACAGTTGTAGACTATGACCCTGAACACCATAAACAAAATTGCCTCGGATATTCCAGTAACTGGGGCCCAATATTTGCCAGAATAACTCCACCAGTCTCTCTCAAATTAAATGTCACAATAAATTTGTGTTTAGGAGGAGATTCTCGGTTAGCCGGCTCAGTCTGTCTGCCGCTGTCCAGCAGCTACAAGTCACAAATTTTAGAGACCCACGTAATTACATGGCACCAACGCCGCCACCCTGCAAATAGCTGTATTTTCTCCTCCTGAGAAGAAGACATGGAATGGAAAGAAAGTGGGAAGGGGGTCAGATTGTAGCCCTGAGCCATCCTGAATCATACAGTTCCAGGAACTCTTTTCAAGCCCTTTACAGTGAGGGCCATAAAAAGCATCTGTCTCTTCTGTGGCATCGTCAAGCAATATACTTTATTTATTTATTTATTTTGCAATTTATTATGGCCACTTATCCCACAAGACTCTGGATTGCTTTGTTCTGACCAAGGCTTCCTGAGACAGTAACAATCACCCACGTTCCAAAAAACCTTTTGTTTTATTTCAACGGCTGTGAATTATATGCATTCATAGTCCGTAATGAGTCCCAAACAGTTTATGCATACTCCAACAGAAATCTGCCACGGTCTTTCGGGATAAGGCTGATAAGCACCCACCTTTATCTCCCTTGAAATGCTGCCAATGACTAAATTGCCAATTAGCTGTACAAGGCCAAACGGAGCACAAAGTCAACACGGAGCTTGAGATTTTAAACTGATCAGAACGAACAAAGTTGCTTCCTGCAAAGGCTCATATCCCTTTGCTCTTCCTTTATGTCTTATGGGAGGGGCCAATCTTCTCCAAGCCTTTTTCCCCGAGTCGCCCCTTTTGTCTTAACTGTTCTTGCCTTCTGGCAGCTCTGCGCAAGCACGCACTGGGAGCAGGCTCCTCCTGTTCCTCTGCCTCACTGCTGTCAGATTCTGGAGGCTCTGGAGTCAGCACATAACTCTCAGATGGCCCTGGCCCCATCTCTGTGTCAGATGCAGATCCCTTGTCCGAGCCCTCTCCAGACTCCAGAACAGATTCCAGGACTGGCCCATGTTCCTCCCCACTGTCTGACTCTGTTGCCAGCTCTGCAGGCTGCCAGCAGACCACAACAGGCTTACCACAGTGGTCCCCAACTTCTCCAGCTTTGCGGATTGGAGTGGGGAAACAGAGGAAATGGTTCCATGCAAATGACAGGCGCGAGTGACAGGCGTGCACAGCTCCATTTGCACGAGCGGCGGGCACTTGCCCGCTCACATGAAGCTCCATTTGCATGAGCAACAGGTGTGCCCACCACTAGCACAACTGGAGCTTCACGCAAGTGCCCACCGCTTGTGCAAATGGAGCAACATAGGTGTGTGGAGCTCGCCCGTTGTTCATGTGGCCGAGTTCTGAATGGGCCATGGCCCAGTATCGGGCTGAGGCCTGGGGGTTGGGGACCCCTGCCTTGCAGTATCAAAACACACCATTCTTTATTAAGAAAGGAAAAAGAAACAAGACATAGCACCCATACCAATACAAATACAACAAGGCTCCAGAGACATATCACACTCACACACACCCCAGGCTTGGGACCAGAGCCAGGTCTTGGTCCAGACAACCTCCCAACCCTGCATCCTAGGTAGCTCACCTGGACCTGCTCAATCACAGTCCAACTCCAAGCAGCTTTATCTGACGTATGGCATGTATAGCAATAGCACTTGGACTTCTATACCACTTCACAATGCTTTGCAGCCCCCTCTAAGCAGTTTGCAAAGTCAGCCTATCATCCCCCACAACAATCTGGGTCCTCATTTTACCCACCTCGGAAGGACGGAAGGCGGAGTCGATCTTGAGCTGCTCAGAATCGAACTCCTGGCAGTGGGCAGAGTCAGCCTGCAATACTGCATTCTAACCATTGCACATCATGGATGGATGGATGGATGGATGGATGGGATGAAAGGGCAATAGCATTTATATACCAGTCCACAGTGCTTTCCAGCCCTCTCTAAGTGGTTTACAGAGTCAGCCTGTTGCCCTCAACAATCTGGCTCTTCATTTTACCCACCATGGAAGGATGGAAGTCTGAGTCAACCTTGAACCAGTGAGAACTGAACTCCTGGCAGTGGGCAGAATTAGCCTGCAATACTACATTCTGACCCCAAGGAAGGGAAGAGAAGGAAAATAGCAATAGCACTTAGACTTCTATACCGCTTCACAGTGCTTCACAGCCCACTCTAAACAGTTTACAGAGTCAGCCTTTTGCCCCCAACAGTCTGGGTCCTCATTTTACTCACCTTGGAAGGACGGGAGGCTGAGTCAGCCTTGAGCTTGGTGGGATTTGAACTGCCAAATTGCAGGCAGCCAGCAGAAGTAGCCTGCAGTACTGCACTCTAACCACTGCGCCACCACTGCTCCTGTATCCTCCTCACTGAGGTCCTACAGATGTCTTCCCTTCCCTCCTCCCAGCCCATGAGGGTTGGTCATGCTATAGGGCTCCTGTGCAGTTATTGGCATCTTCAATAAGGGTGAGAAGTCTTTGGCTGCCCTTCTGACCACGAGACAGGCTCGAATATGAGCTCTCACTTGTGGCCAGTCAGCTTCACTCCGCCTTCCTCTAGTGGCACTCCAAGTGTCACGTCTGGTGCTTCGCCTCCAGAAGCACCTTGGAAAACCAATGTGCATCATGGGATGAGGACAGAGAGAGGCCGTGTGGGACTAAGGTGGCCTCAGTCACCCACTTATTGCAGACTGCAAACAGGATGTCAGCTAAGCTGCCTGCCAGTTCCAAGACCCCAATCTTCCTGATAACCATCCTTGGCCTAACAAATCAACTCAGAATATTTTTCTCCCAATGGTGCTTTTTGGCACAGGATACAAATCTCATCTGCATCTATGGGAGTTTCTCACTGAGAAAAAAACCCACTGTTGCATAAGAGAGAAGAAAAAATTCAAATGCCTTCCACTCCTCTCCTAGCGTTCTAGAAGTGTGTAAATGCAAGGTTAAATTTCCATTTCAGACTGCTTTCATTTAAGATCTGTAGAAACTGCCAAGAAACCTGTTACACTTCTTATGCTGCGCGTTCCCTTTCTCTCACTTCAAGCAGCTCTCCTTTTGGGAACTTCAGACAAGAGGAAGCAAAAAAAATTGCAAGATTTTCCCCCAGCTTAGCAGTTTCCAGTGCCACACGCATCAGACTTCTATCACCCACCACTAGAAAGCAAAGAGCTGGTTTTAAAAATTGTCAAACAAATTCAAAATCAATCTAGGAAAGACGATTCAAATGAAATTTTGCAACTGAGTTTCATTTGATTAGGCAGTCTAACTTCAGTGCAGTATTTCTCCAGTTTTTCTTTACTCGTTCTCACCCAATCTGATGTAAGAACACTTGCTTTCATTGCTCCCCCCACAAACAGAATATTGGAGAAAACCAGCATCAGCATCAGCATGAGGAAGAGGAAGAGAGAACTGGCCAAAAAGCATGCCCAGATGTCCCTTCACCACACAATCTTCTTTTCGGCCATCTGCAACTTACCTCAATGTGTGTGTGGGGGGCTTTAGATGGAGGGAAAGATACAGAGTTAAAATAAGGGAAATTGAAACTTCATTTAAAGAAATATAGGAAGATTTCTTTAAAACAGAAAAAAGCCTTCTTCACGAAGGATGAATGCATCTGAGAAACTCTGAAGGCATACCTGGGCAAAGCATGAAAGCAAACTCTGCATGTAGATTGGACAATTCCATAATATTCCGCTTTTCAAGCAGAATTTCAGACCGCATCCGCATTAGTTCTATACTATAAATTCACATATAAAGAAAACCAGGAGGATCTGCAGGTGGAAGATTTCTGAAAAGCTGCCAAAAAAACTTCCACTTTCCAAATCATCAGCAGAGGAGGCGGCTGGCTAAGAAGACGAACAGAGGCATATTTCACAAGATTTAGCATCAGGTCATGGAATCAGTCAATTCAGTGGGGGATAGCAGCTGGAACTGTTCCAAACAGGTCACAAAGGAACCAGAGGGAAGCACCCAGGAAGAGCAAACCTTGCAAAAATCACGATTTTTAGACAAAGCTTGGAACCAGAGGCAGAATACAGAGGACTGGGGGAAAGAGCAAAATGCCCACCCTAGAAAAAAAAATAGGTGGGTGCAATTCCCTTTTGGAGGAAATCAATCCTGAACTCCAGAAAACCAGTTCGGCCATTCACTCTTGAGATTACATGGTAGCAAATATCCCCACGAAAAAGCTGCGTCTCCTGAAATATACGGCACCTTTCAAAAAGTACTTTTTTTCTGGTAATAATTTGGGCTACACCTATTATGAATCAGACCTGCTTTGTATCTCCATCCATGGACATTGCTGCTAAAATAAGCTGCATAAGCTGCAGTCCTATCGTCTGGGCAATTGATAAAAAAAAACAGTGTTTTTCAATCCTGGGGACTTTAGAATGCATGGACTTCAACTCCTAGAATTCCCCAGCCAATATGGCTGGCTGGAGAATTCTGGGAGTTGGCCCACAGATTTTGGCATATTTTATGAACAAATAAAAAACCAGTGAGGTCAAATGTACCTTCTAGCTGACCCCTTTCAGAGCAGAGATGGAGAGCAAGCTGCAACTGAGTCTAATTGCAAGCTGACATGTCCAATTCCCATTTGGACATTGAGATCAGAGAAACCCACATCAGTCAACAAAGGCATGACTGAAAGGGAAAAGAGCTGTGAGTCAAATCCACACGGGAATCTCTCTGCTTAGCTCAAAGTCAGCTACAACAGATCTTTCCATTAAGATCTCTAGAAACAAAGAAGGATCACTGTTCTTCAGGATCCATCTAGTGCTAATGGACCTTGGACAGATATCCAAACATCCATGATTTGGGACACTAAAATTATTATTCAAAGTGTGCCAGGGGGTGGACGACTGACATTCAAGAATTCGGCTTCCTCTTTTTAAGAAATATTTTAGAATCAGGGTTGATGAAATAGGCATCCTTCAGTTATAGATGATAATTGTATTCTTTTTACTTTAAACCTTTATGTCTACAAAAAAATGGTACTAATTCCCTAATAAATTCATTTATACTAAGGACAACTGATACACGTTGCATTTTAGTTCTGTAATCAGGAGAATACTAAATTTAAATAGGTCTAATATATGCACTGCGCATTCAGAATATTCCATTTGTAAACAAAAACAGACTTAGCCATTTTCTTGAAGATTACCATCCTGCAGAAATTGTTGGCTTCAAAATGAAATTATTATACCCATGGTTATCTAAAGACCACTAAATCCTTGGGTTCATTTCATGCCATCTCCATCTTTACAGAGTTCTGACATCCTAATAAAGGATACATTGATACCATTCAAGAATACACAGGCCTTAATAGTATAGGGATTTTCCAATGCAACATAATTCTTTTGATTTGCAAACAAGGCCATAATTCATCAGATACAAATTTAATTTTTATCTTATCAAAATGCACATTGATGTGCAATTTTTAAGGAGAGTATTTGAATTTGGCCTGTCAAGAGTTCAGAGGTAATATTTCAGCCAACACCCCTTCCCAACAATGACATGCTATGTATGATGCAACAGATTATAACAGCCAGCTTTGAGGACAACATAGGAGGAGGGGGAAAGACAGACCATGGATGGTGTAGCATGATGTTTAAAATTATGATCACTAGCCAGTGTGCCTGCTGGAGATTATGGAGAGGCACCCAACCTCTGTTCCAGACAGATAAATATCTAGGGCCTTTCTGGTTCAAACAATGACTTCATTGTTATGGCCTGATGAGTATAAATCTTGCAAGAATCTGCAGACTGTGATAAACACATTTGGATCATGTACGCATCCTTACACTTTCCCCAAAGGAGCCTGTTGAGCATCTTTGAACTTCCAGTGGTGAGCAAACCTCCTTCACTCAACCCATTAATCTCTAATTGGATTAGCCAGTGAGCATTGATTCCCTTACTATCAGATCATGCAAAGATTTTTGGAGAAACATCAAAGGGAAAGGCGGCCTTAGCTTTTTTCTTAGCCTTTAGGGTTTTTTTTTCCACTCGAATTTGTCTCCAAATCCTCACACAGATTTCTACCAAACGTGGGGAGAATTCTGTTCCTGCCTCCTGGTACCCTTTTTTTAAGGGGGAACAGGAAGTGGCCAAGTGGAACATTGCATAGGGTTATTAAAATGACCATTGGGTAGATAAACCTGAGCTGCTTTTTGGTTAACTCAGTGATTCTCAACCTCAGAAATTTTAAGATGTGTGAACTTCAACTCCCAGAATTGCCCAGCCAGCATTCTGGGGGTTAAAATCCACACATCTTAAAAAGTTGTTGGGATTGAGAAGCATTAAGTGAATCACTGTTTAATGAAACCGCCTCCTTTTCTGGAACTTGCATGAAAAGTTGAGTGACATTAAATACAGGCTGGATGTACACAACTGAAAAGGCCAAAATGAGGTGTGATGAGTGTGCAACCATTAGGCTGCATTTCTTCTGCAAAAGGCCTCTCAGCATCAAGTCAAATGAACGAAGGGCGGGAGGCACTTGAGTGGCACTTAAACAAAAAGTATCCACCCTGCTCCTAATCAATTTCACAAAGTTGGCAAAGGAGCACTTCCCACTGGCACATGCCCAGCTGGGCATTAGTCCTGGCATTCGGGATGCACTTTTCATAAAGTGCCCTGCAGAAAAACAAGAGGCTGATTAAAACACTGTACCCGCCCAGGCCAAGCAATGCCTTCAACAAGTGGAGCCTCAAAAGAGGCAGCTCCTGATTCAGAAAGCTGAATGACAAACGGGATCTTGGAAACCACAGTCAATCTGTGAGTGATCATCCTTGGATTTCTGAAGCAGTGCAGTAGGCTTCCTCGGGAGTAAAGCCAATGGAGCAGGCCAGAGCTAACTTCTCCACAAACTCCACTGGTGGCAATTCCATTCCTGTCTAGCAAAGGAAACAGGGGCTTCTGAGTCAATTCTTCCCACGCTTAATTTAAATCAATGATGAATTGGCTGCATTCAGACAAGCCTTACCCGGTTATCCTATCAACCCACTTTCTAAGTCTGGGCACTATATTGAGCTACATTAGCGGCCAACCAGCCTGGGTTCATACAATGTGCTAAAGTTAGAAAAAAATAACACAACCACATTCAGCACTTAAACAATTTAGCAGGTTGCAATCTGCTAGAATTAGTTAGATCTCCACCGGGCAAACTTTAACTCAGGGGTGCCCAAACTTGACAACTTTAAGACTTGTGGACTTCAACTCCCAGAATTCTCCAGCCAGCAAAAGCTGGCTGGAGAATTCTGGAAGTTGAAGTCCACAAGTCTTAACAGTTGCCAAGTTTGGAGACACCTGAAGGCAATCCCGGACCTTAGTCTGCAATCGGCCGACCAGATGGGCGCTGGAACACCTGCTTCAAGGGAAGACCGGGGTCTCCAAAAGCATTCTCCAACCCCAAGAGCGGATCTTTTAAGGGCGTCTAGCTGACCTTAGGGAACCACCGTCCGATCCCTGCCCCCCCGCCCCAGCCAACGAATTTGGACCCGAAAGGCAAAACTCCGACGCGGAGGCTGAGAAGGGAAGCGACCGGCCACACGGAACGGAGACCCCGCCCCGAGTGTTTTCCCACGGTCCGCGCGGAACCCACCCGGAGGGCGTCGAAACAAAGGGTCGGTTCCGCGGGTCGGGACCGGGAGCCGAGGAAGGCAGCCCAACACACCCACACCCACAGCCTACGAAGCGGGAGGCTCGGCGCCTTTAAGAGGAGATTTTAGGTCTGAATCGGCGGGGAGTTTTCGGGCCGCTTCCCGCCCGCCCCCCGCGTCCCCCCGCTTTCCGACGAAGGCAAAAACTTTCTTCCGAAGGCTTCTCGCCTTCCCCGCCCTGCTTTCTCCCCCGGCTTCAGGGCGCCCTTAGACGCCCCAGGCGCGAACTTTCGGCCCAAACGCACCGTGAGGGAGAGGGGGAGACACCGACCTGCCCCCTGAGCAACTGGTGCCAAGTTGCGCGACTGCGCCCACCGCCGCCCCTCCGAGGCCGGTCGGGAGGGAGACCGAAGGAGGAAGCCCGCGCAGGCTTCGGTGGCTGCCAGCGCCCCGGAGCCTTTCCCAGCCCCGAGGGTCAAGCGTGGCGAGCGGTCGCGCGGAGTTCCGCAGGCCCCCGCGGACAGACCTCCGGCCGCCTCAGCCAAACGCGTCCCGGGCGGGACAAGGGAGCGAGCGCAGCCCGCCGAGACACCGTCGTAGCCGCCGCCGCCGCCCGCCCAACCCGCCCGGACCCGGTAACTGAGCCGCCACTGACCTGGGCGGGGCGCACCGCCGTCCGCGCTGGCTCAAGCCGTGCGCTCAGCCGCGCATCTCGCCGGTCCTCGGTCTGCCTCCTCCGTCCTCTCCGGCGCCGTCGATGCACAGCGCCCGCCCGGCTTCCTCGCCTGCCGGACGAGCCGCGAGCGGGGGGACGCTGGGCGGAAAAGCCGGGCGCGAAGGGAACCGGGCGCCGGCAGCGGCTGGCTTGGATGGGCGGGGCGGGGCGGGGCTGGCTTCGCTTGCCGCCGCCTTCTTCGAAGCTGCCGGCGAAGAAGAGCTGCTCTCCGCGCCGCAGGCAGACCGAGGAGGCCGCCTCCTCCTCCTCCTCTTCCTCCTCCCTCCGCCTCCGCCATAGCAACCCACAGGAAAGCCGCCCACCCCCCGCGAGGCGACACGCGGGTGGCTGAAGCGGCGCCCTCCGCCCCGGCTCCCTCCTTCCGGTCACCTGCGCTTGGCGCGCCAGCTGGGAAGGGGATGAAGCGCCGTGCTCCTCGCGCGCACAGCCGCCTTCCCCGCCGGGCGAGGGCGCGAGAATCCGGAGGGCGCGGAGGCCCGGAGGGGGCGCAGGTGAGGCGCGCCTCCCCCCCCTCCTCGGCCAGCACCTGCCGCGGCTCTTCAGCGCCGAAAAGCCTCCCCGTCCCGCAGCGCCACGCGGGTTCCCCCTCCCCAAAGTTGCCAGAACTCCCAAGTTCGGCGGAGGGGCGGCCGGCTCCAAGTCCGGGACGCGCGCTCGGGAGTCTGGAGCAGGAGCGCGGCGGAGGGAGCAGCGTCCCGGTTCGCCAGCCGTCCGGAGGGCCGCTACCTGCGAAAGGTCGGCCCGCTTTAGAGGCGCTTCTCCCTCAGCAGCGACGGCAGGAGAAAGTCGCCCTGTTTGCTCCAAGGCGTGCGGGAGGGGGGCTGTTCTAGGCCAAGGAGTTCGTGGGCGGCGAGGCGACGGAGGGCCGGGACCAGCCGGCTTGAGGGCCCGCGGGGGTCCGTTGTGTCCCCCTCACTCAAATAAGGCAGCCTCGCCTCAGGACGAAAGGACGCGACGGCTGGGTTGGCTTGAGGCAATGGGACACCCCTGCGGCCCTCATCGCTGCGCCCCGCCGCCTGGCAATCGGCGGAGGGCAAGGCCGCCCTTCTGGCCGGGCAAAGCAGGAGGGAGTCGGGTTTTTTCTCTCAAGTGCCGTGCTGGGGGCCCCGGAGAGATCCCTGGAGAAAGAAGCCCCCCACCCTGGCAGCTTCCGCAGGGACCAGGAGCAGAGATTCCCCCACAGGGTCTGCTTCCAGCTCCTTTTAAAAACGGGAGGGGAGAGAAAAAAGGCAAACATTCAGGCAATGTTTCGGATTGATGTCTGTTTTTTAAAAAAGATACATCTTTACTGTCAATATAAGTCATTTGCATAATCTCATAATTGAGATTGTAAATCATTGGCAGTAACACTTCAGTTTAATGGACAGACTCAGAGCTGATGGAATCTGAATCGAGGATTTACCAGCCTGCAAAAACGGGGGTGAGCAAAAGATGGCACTGAGGAGACAGAGAATGGCAGGTATATTTTTGTGGCTCTCTAGTGGCCACCTAGACTTTTTCAGACTACTAGCTTTTTCCTGCTGACAGGGCAGGAGCTGTGGCAAAAGGGAGAACAGAATGAGGCAGGAAGGTCACTGCCAGGTTGCTGTTCAGGGTCCCTCCTGAAAATGCAGCTGATACTCCTGAGCCAGTCCCAGCAACACAACTTGGAAGTTTGTTGGGGGGGGTGGAGAGGGAGAGAGAGAGAGAGAGAGAGAAAGAAAAAAGGAAGGAAGGAAGGAAGGAAGGAAGGAAGGAAGGAAGGAAGGAAGGAAGGAAAGAGAGGACTTCCCCAATGAGCTCTGCTGGCTGGCTTCCTTTCTCTCTTTCTCCCATGGATGTCTACAGGACATTGTCAAGATAGTCAAGATAGAAATAGCCCTTAGACTTATACACCACTTCATAGTGCTTTACAGCCCCCACTAAGCAGTTTACAGGGTCAGCCTATTGCCCCAAACAAGCTGGGTCCTCATTTTACCCACATTGGAGGGATGGAAGGCTGAGTCAATCTTGAGCTGGTCAGGATCGAACTGCTAGCAGTTGGCAGAGTTAGCCTGCAATACTGTATTCTAACCATTGGCTAGGAAGGAAGGAAGGAATAGCACTTATATACTGCTTCATAGTGCTTTCCAGCCCTCTCTAAGCGGTTTATAGAGTCAGCCTATTGCCCTCAATAATCTGGGTCCTCATTTTACTGGCCTCAGAAGGACGGAAGGATGAGTCAACCTTGAGCTGGTCAGGATCGAACTGCTGGCAGTCAGCAGAGTTGGCCTGCAATATTGCATTCATCTTGAAACTCAAAGACTTTGCCCACCTAATGAGAAGGAAGGAAGGACTCGCTGGAGAAGAGCCTAATGCTGGGAATGATTGAGGGCAACAGAAGAAGAAGGGGATGGCAGAGAAGGAGGGGGCTGGATGGAGTCGCTGAAGCAGTCGGCGTGAGCTTAAGTGGACTCCAGAAGATGGTAGAGGACAGGAAGGCCTGGAGGAACGTTGTCCATGGGGTTGTGATGCATCGGACATGACTTTGCAACTAGCAACAACTGCATTCTAACCACTGCAGCACCAAGGCTCCAGGAGCAGTTGGTGGCCATGATAGTGTACTCAAATAAAAAACAGGCCAATGGCAGCATTGTGACTGGTGTCTGGATCTTTCAGGCCGTCCCTTGCAGATTCTCCGCTGGGCTTGTGTAAAACCCAGGGGGAGGGAGAGACCCCCATTCTGGTGTTCCACTAGATCAGTGGCTCCCCAATCTTTTGGGCACCAGGGACCGGTTCCATGGAGAGAGGTCTTTCCGTGGACCAGAGGGGGCGTGGTTTCGTGTGGCACCTGCATCCCACAGATGTGTGATGACCCAGGGTGGGATACAAAATAAACAGTCACAAAAACAGGTGAAGCCCCTTTTATTCCTTCACTTTGCTTCAAAGCTCCAAATATCCTTGACTGGAGACAAAAAACTCCCCCACAAGCAGTTACGAAAAGGAGGGAATGCCGTTTAAACTAAAAATGCCTATAAATTATAAAGAGTAAAAACAACACAAACCACACTGAAACAATTAAGGGAACCAGGCAAGATAAGGGCTTGAAGACGTCCACAGATATCGAAATACACACACTGGGAAGGACGCCAAACTCAAGAGAGGAATGACAGACTAGAGATATTTCCACGCTTTGTTTCCAGCACTGGCCCATACGCATGTCCGTCCTTTTAACCAGTTCTCACAGCTGCAGCCCATGAAGAGGATCAAGGACCTTTCCTCCCCCGTAGACCACGCCATTCACGTCTCTCCCTTATCCTCTCCTCCCTGCGTGCCCTAGGATGGAGAGGGGATGGGCCTGGGTCTTCCTCTGACTGCCCAGCTGGCCCTGTGCCCTTCCCCAGCTTCCTCCACAACCTCCGAAGCCACACGTCCACTCCCTGTCAGCTGTTCTCCTCTTCCTTGGAGTCAGACTCCTACAGGGGCATGACAAGATGGGACTTCGTTTGTGTGGCCCGGTTTCCGGCATACCGTGGCCCGGTACCGGTCCAGCGATCAGGGGTTGTGGATCCTTGCACTAGGTGGCACAAAGACCAAAAAGCCTTCACACCTCACTCTTTGCTGACCCCTAGCAATGAGCTTGCATGTTGCAGCCTCACTAGGGAAACCCTAAGAGAGGAGGGGTCTTTTGAGGGAAGGGTGATGTGGGTCGGCCTGTGTTTTGAATGGGAGGGGAGAGGTGGGGGAAAGGGAATGTTTTGCGTGACAGCAAAGGGAGGGAAAACCCTCTTGGGCTCATGCTTGCCATTTCTGCAGGGAGGAAACAGTGGCCAAATGATCCTTCTTCTCCCCCATCCCCCCCACAGGTCAAAATGTGAAGGGAGCATCATGAATATGAGATTCACACCCCGCCCCTTTTTATATGCATCATAATCAAGATAGTATCAAAAAGAGGTGGAGTTTTGATTGCCGTCTCAGCTGCCAACTTGACTCTTCTACATCAACCCATGGGCATGCCAGTCCCTCTGCCCTGCTTCTCTCAGTAGCTGCTGTTGGAATGGTGAGGTCAGCACCGAGGCGCTCTCACCAGTGGGGATCCCAGCCAGAGGGATTTGCTCAGAATGATGCGCTTCAGTCCTGCGTGAACCGTTCCATGTAGCCTGAGCCAAAGAGATGCATTTGGATCAAAGGGATCTTTTTAAATGTAGCATTTCCTCCCCACAGGACATAGTCCACATAACAAACTGCTGAATTATTCATCACCTATAGAGGAAATTAATTTCTAGGGGAGGAGGTATCATTTCTACTTTTTTAAAACAAAAAACAGCAAACCCATCATGGTGTTTTGCTTTCGTTCGGCTTCAGGATAAAAAGAGTCCAGACTAAGGAGCACATTTCAAACCCCCAGCCAGAAATTCCCAGGTGGAACTTGCAGTTTGTTTTTAGTTACCTGGGCGGAAAAATACGTCTTAGCTGGAAGCAGAAAACCTCATCGCCCTGGTTGTATTTTATTCCAGACATAACTCTCCTTTCCACACCATCTCCCACTTTAACAGTTAACTAAAATTTGATTTATCATTTTGCAACTGACTAACCCAAGATCCGTCCCCCCACCAGAGGGTGTTATTGTGAGGAATTGCTGAAGGCTGAATGCAAGGGAAGCAGACAGAAAGACAAGCAAGGAACAGCTGGAAGAGAAGGGGGTGCTTTGCCCAGAAACTAGGGAGCCCCATAAGTAGAGATACTGACCACATGTTTCCTTTTTTTCCTTTTGGAGGGAAAACAAGCATTTCCAGGATGTGAGGAGAGTGCAGTCAACAACTGATGCTAAGAGGAAAGAAACCAGCCCTGGGACGAGGGCTTGCTTCCCCCCTTAATTATTCCTGCATGAACGGATAGAACCATCTCCTGCTGGAGCAGAGGTATGGGCCTTGTTGGATGTTTTGAGAAGGGGGAGGGGTTGGAAGATAGTTCTGCCTTCACACAATACTGAGATGCACACATGCACATGCACGCACTGTGGTTGACAAGGATCGGGAGTGATTGGACAAGTGATCAGGAAAGGCGGGAAACACATGGTGTCCGGGGGAATTTGGGGAGTGAAATCCACCCACCTTAAACTTGCCACTGCTCTAGAGATCCGATTGGAAGCAATCAAAATTGGAAGTTGGAAGGGACCTTGGAGGTCTTCTAATCCAACCCCCTGTTCAGGCAGGAGACCCTATACAATTCCAGACAAGTGGCTGTCCACTCTCTTCTTAAAAACCTCAATGGATGAAGCATCCACAACTTCTGAAGGCAAGTGGTTCCACTGGTTAACTGTCCTTGCTTTTGCCTGGCTCCTTGATCACTTTCTATCCCTGGTTTCTTGAAGGTTGGCGGTTTGAATCCCTAGCGCCACGTAACGGAGTGAGCTCCCGTTACTTGTCCCAGCTTCTGCCAACCTAGCAGTTCAAAAGCATATAAAAAAATGCAAGGAGAAAAATAGGGATCCCTTTGGTGGGAGGGTAACAGCGTTCCATGCACCTTCGGCATTTAGTCATGCTGGCCATGTGACCACGGAGACGTCTTCGGACAGCGCTGGCTCTTTGGCTTTGTAACAGACATGAGCACCGCCCCCTAGAGCCAGAAATGACTAGCACATATGTATGAAGGGCCGCATGGGAGTCTGACTTGTCTTGCCTTCTGTTGCTATGCAAGACATTTGGCAGTTTTTCCTTCTTTCCTGGGAATTTGTTGAAACTTTTCCCAAAGCCTTTGAGCTGATCTGTAAGCGGAGGCCAAGAAATGATGTGAATTGGGTTGCATCCCTCTGCTTGGTGTTCTCTCCCCCCCACCCCCAAAAAATCCCCGCATCTTCAAAACTCCACATTGATTCCCTGGATCAGCAGGGTCCTTTATTGATCTGCTTGTTTGTTAGGCTTTAAATTGCCAAATAACCTCAGCTGGATAATAAAAAATATATGATACAAAGTACAGTGCCTCGAAATCAAGACAGAAAACAGGATGGTCATCAAGATGCAATCAGAAGCAATAAGAGTATCAATAAATACAGCACATAAAAACTCAATAAAGCAGGTAATAAAATGGCAAGAAGCTGAAAAAGCGTTCTGAATGTTTTGCCTTTCTTTCCTTTTTTTAAAAAGAACGCTCGGTGGAATACAAAGGGGTTCAACTAAAGCTGAAAGGACCAAAATGTTGTTTCCCAAAGGAGCCTCTCCTGGGGTTCTGCAAACCGGAGAGCACACTGGTTCTGCAACTTTTCCTGCAGTGGTCCAGCCTGCCTCGCTGGGCCTTGGGGAGATCATAGGCTGGGGAGACACATAAGCAGTGTATCTTCTGAAACAGCAGGGTGAAATCTAGAAACATGACTCTGCAGCACTTCACCAAGGAACAGAAATCAAATGCAAAGTAGGAAGGGATTCCTGACTTGGTAAGAGTGGCTGGGAATATTCTGGATCACAAACCATGAGTCAGCGTCGCCTTGCAGGCCAATCTCATTTTAGAGAATGGGAATAAAAGTATAGTTTTCATAGCCCATGAAGCAGTAGCTGCCCTTTGCACTGCTTTGATCGGACTCACCTGGAGTCCTCTGTCCAGTGCTGGGCATGAAATGTTATGAAAAATTCAGAGAAGGGAAGCAGGTGGAAGAGAAGGGCAGCGAGGATTTCTGGAGACAAAAACTGCCTTGGGGGAAGAGAATTGCACTGAGATATGACACAGGTAGTCTTCGATTTACAGCCACAATTGAGCCCAAAATTTAGGTTGTTAAGTGAGACATTGGTTAAGTGAGTTTTGCCCCATTTTACAGCCTTTCTTGCCACAGTCGCTAAGTGAATCAATGCAGTTGATAAGTTAGTAACATGAAGTTAATGCTCCCCCATTGATTTCTCCTTGTCAAAAGTTACCAAGCATTTTCAAACGATTTGTTGAGAAATCAGGGGGTCAAAAAGTCAATATGGTGCCAAGATCCTGTGCTCAAGGCCACCATCCCGACTTGGTGACTCGTCCCCATAGCAGTGGCTAACTGGGTTTGATTTCTGTTTTCCACCATCACCACCAACCTTCTTGGCATCCTAGATGAGCAAGCTTGAGAATCATCAAATGGGCAGATGATACTAAGCTGTCAGGAATGACAGGCTCAAGATCCAGTTGGTTCTTGACAGACGTGAACGCTATCTAAAAAAATGAAATTCAATGTAGAGAAAAGTAAAGTCTTGCACTCAGGCAAGAAAAACCCAAAGGACACATATAGACTGGGTGAAACCAGGCTCAATAGCAGTAACCGGGAGAGGGATCTTGGAGTCTTAGTGGACAACCAGCTAAATAGGAGCCAGCTGTGTGCAGCAGCAGCCAAAAAGCCAATACAATCCTAAGTTGCATTAACAGAGGGATACAATCAAGATCAAGGGAGGTACTAATAGCACTCTATAAAGCCTTAGTAAGACCACATCTAGAGTCCTGCATCCAGTTTTGGCCACCACACTATACAAAAGATGTTGAGACTCTAGAAAAAGTGCAGAGAAGAGCAACCAGGATGACGAGGGGACAGGAGGCTCAAACATGCGATGAACGGTTGCAGGAACTTGGCCTGGCTAGTCTAATGAAAAGAAGGACCAGAGGAGACAGGATAGCAGCCTTCCAATATTTGAGGGGCTGCCACAGAGAGGAAGCTATTTTCCAAAGCACCTGAAGGCCAGACAAGGAATAATGAATGGAAACTGATCAAGGAGACATTCAACCTAGAAATAAGGAGGAATTTCCTGACAGTGAGAGCAATCAACCCATGGAACAGAAGTTGCCTTCAGAAGTTGTGGGAGCTTCATCGCTTTCAAGAAGAGACTAGACTGCCCTCTGTCAGAAATGGTGTAGCGTCTCCTGCTTAGGTGGTGGGTTGGACTAGATGACCTACAAGTATCTTCCAACTCTGCTATTCTATTCTATTCTAATCTCCATAGACATCTGATAAGAGAGTTTGAATTGTTTGCATTCCCAGCGGCTGCTTTCTTTTTACCCTTCCACACCCCCCCGCAGTGTCAGATCCGTGTATCTGTCATTTCTTCAATGGAAGAAGAAAAGGGGGGGGGGGACTGATAATGAAATCCTTCTTGATGTAACCTGAATATATTTAATCTTATATCTATTTGTATAACCTACACATGATGCAATGGAGGGATGAAACCCAGATGGCCGAAACCTATCACCTCTGGGAGAGACAGCCAGGAGATGAAGGGACCATAAAAATTCCACAGTGAGATGTGTCCTGGGAAACTCTGAAAAAGATCCTTCTAAAAAGGGGGTGGGGGGAGAATTAACATGTTGGCTCTTTGTTTTACTAAATACACATCAAGATAAGGGGAGGGGTTTTAAACTCCCTTATCTATCTCTGCATGCCTGAGAGACCTTAGCCAGTGCTTTTAATCCCTACATGAATTGTCTCATCTCAATAAAGGATTCCTTTTGATACGTTTTGATACGTTTTCAGAAGTTCATTCTAGTTGATTGAATGGGAAAAGTTCTGTAACCTGACACCCAGCAGCCTTGACAAAGAAGATAGAGGGGGCGGGAGGAAGGGGGGCATGAAGGAGCCTATTCATTTTAATGGCTAGAGCTGGTTTAGGAAAACATGCCATAAAGTAAATGTGTTTGTTTAAATAAGACTTTGATTCATGTCTGATCCTTAATACAAGGCCTCGGTGGATGAAATATGCCCTGTAGGATTAATTCAACCAGGACCAAGTAGGTTGATTATTCCCAGTGTTTCAGATAAATGGATGGTGGTCTTGCTCCTTTTATGCATTTTGCAGATAATACTTGAGGTCAGTTCACACAACCAACCCGGACATTTGCTAAAGGGGAGTCCAATCCTTTAGGAGCGGAGTGCTGCTTAGCTGGAGGGCACACCATCCACAGGGACACACTTTGTCCCTAGCCAGTGTCCATCGGGCCCCCATCCCTGGCGGTCAAATTCATGACATCCAGTGGCCCAGCCAGTCCTGTGACCAATATCCCCTGCTTTGGGACAGGGAAGCAACTCGTGAGTGTATTGATGGAAGAAGGAATTGTTTTCTGTGAACTGTTGGAAGAAATAGCCTTCTGGGGTTCAGTTCCAAGTGGGGAAGAAAGACACTGGAAACATGGTGACTGCTTGGAAAGAGGGTTTAATGGTGGACAGGATCACATGCCCTGGGTGAAGAAAAAGGGAAGAGATGCTGAGAGTCCCTGGGTTTTATACCCTCTGTTGGGATTTGAATTTGAGCTTGTATTCTGATTGGTTGTCAGACTCCCATGCAGCCATGCAGGGGCAACTCTAGGCTGTCCTGAGTCCCAGGCTTGGTTGAGCCTTGCTGGATGATGATGTTATGAAAGGGCTTTGGGCAATTCCTATTATGCTCTACCTGGAGTAGATCTTTGTTGTGTAAAATAGTCCATTAGCAAAGGTGGAGGTGCTGAGTTTCTTCCAACTCTCAGTTTCTACTTTTCTTTTTAGGGGAAATATTCTGTCTTTTTAGTATATCCTAAAATATTTCATTTTCCTTGGAGAGGGGTGGGTTTTAATTTCCAACAGTATGTTATGGGCTTGTGTTGTGTTGGGAGATAACAAAATGTGTCTGTATGTTATTTTGTGGAGTGCTCAGCCCACACCTCATCTTGTTTCTACACAGCTCATGGAAGCTGCTATTTCTCTGACAAGGGAGTAAAAGAGGGCAGAGCATGCATATGAAATCACTACAGTCCTAGAGTTGGAAGAAGCTATTTAGAGAGGCCATATCTAGCTTCCTGCTTAGTACAGAAATCCAGACTAAAGCTTCCTCATCAGCTGGCTGCCTACTGCCTGGCGTCCACAAACTGTGAGAAGGAGCCCATCATAGCTCTGGGTCACAAGTTCCTCGGTTTGAATTGCTGTTTTTCAATATTCATTCGGAATCTGCCTTTCAACAATTTAAATTCATCCTTTCATGTCCTGTTCTCTCAAATGAGAGAAGACAATTCTGGGTCTTCTTCTTTGCCACTTCCTCCCAGCTTAAAACCTCAAGTCGTCTCTTCTGAATGCTAAACGTTCAATACCCAGTTCTCTGAGCCTTTCCTCGTAAACTGAGTTTCCCCTTCCTGGGTTGTTTTTGTTTCCCTTCTCTGCACTTGCTACAATTTCTTAGAATCCTCTTCCAAAGACGACGCCAGCTTGTGCGTTGCTTGACAAAAGCAGAGTGACACGGACGCATCGCATCGCATAATTCTCTTCCTAATGCGATGCGAAATTGCATTTGCCTTTTTGGCAATTGTATCACTTTGCTGAGTCATATTGGGTTTGTAATTAGCTATTTTTTCACAAACATTAATGGAAGGTAGATATCTCACATGCTACACTTGTGTTTATGCTTTGTTTCTTGGTGAAGAATTTTGCATCTTTCCATCTTAAATTTTATTTTGTTACATTGAGTGTTTTTCTTTTAACATACCAAGATGATTTTGGATTCTACCTTCTAGAGGCGGCCCAATTTTGTATCTTCTGACAGCTTGGTAAGCATGCCCTCCATTCTTAGGATCCTAGGGTTGGACGAAATCTTGGAGTCTTTTGGTTCCACCACAAGCAGGATTCTCCTGACCAATGTCAAGAAAGAAAGAAACAAGAAATAGTGTGTTGGAAGAAATATCCTTCTGGGTTCAGTTCCAAGTGGGGAAAAAGAGACTGGATTCATGGAAGTTGCTTGGAAAGAAGGTTTAATGGTGGACAGGACCACATGCCTTGGAGCTCCTGAGCGAAAAGGGAGGAGATGCTTAGAATCCCTTGGTTTTATGCCCTCTCTAAGCTATGAACTTCCTGGGGCACAGGAAGAGTATCCTGATTGGATGCTGTCAGGGGTCATAGCTAGCTTTGTAGGTTGTATCTGTGCTAAGTTTGGTTGAATCCTGCTGGGTGATGCAATCTTCCCAGGTGCCATGTGGTGAGATGGGTAATCCTATCATGTCCTGAAGGCCATGTCTTAATCCCATCACCCTGGAGCTGAAGGTTGGGGGGCAGGGAGCTGCTTTGTCTTTAAAAACATGTTTCTCCTTTTCTCATCCAGGGAAATATAGTATTCTGCCTTTTTAATATTTCCTAGAATATTTCATTCTTCTAGGAGAGGGGTGGGTGCTAACTTTCTACAAGTGTTAACCCATATGGTTTGGTTCTGCAACCCAACAGGACAGACACAGACTTCAGAGGATAATTAGGACTGCAGAAAAAACAATTACTACCAATCTGCCTTCCATAGAGGACCTGTATACTGCACAAGTCAAAAAGAGGGCTGTGAAAATATTTACAGACCCCTCACATCCTGGACATAAACTGTTTCAACTCCTACCCTCAAAACGACGCTATAGAGCACTGCACACCAGAACAACTAGACACAAGGGGAGGTTTTTCCCCGAACACCATCACTCTGCTAAACGAATAATTCCCTCAACACTGTTCAACTATTACAAAGTCTGCACTACTATTACTATTAATCTTCTCATCAGTCCTTATCACCCATCCCCTCCCACTTGTGATTGTATGACTGTAACTTTGTTGTTTGTATCCTTACCATCTATATTGACTGTTTCCTAGTATGATTTGATTGCTTCTTGTACCCTATGACTATCATTAAGTGTTGTCCCTTATGATTCTTGACTCTTGACGAATGTATCTTTTCTTTGATGTACACGGAGAGCATTTGCACCAAGACAAATTCCTTGTGTGTCCAACCACACTTGGCCAATAAAGAATTCTCTTCTATATTAATTGTTGAGGGGTACATTGACTAGAAATGGACCTTGTAGCATTCACCTGATACCTCACTCTACTTTTATGAAGTACTGTTGATGAGGAGAGAAAGTATTAGAAGGTGACTCAGGTTGGGTCCCTTTGACTCCCTGGGATATAAGAGAAAGAGAAGGGAAAATGCATCAGAGTCCATTTCCTTAAAGCACCGTTGTGGTCTTCTTGTGGAGTCATTTTCCTGATCTGGTCTACCTTGTTGAGCTGACATCAATTCTCGCAAGTCTCCCGCAAGAAGAATTAGATACACTAATTCTTTTCTTGTTATTTTATTCTGAATATATCTGAGGAAATTATTAGCATTCATTATTATTAGCATTCTTTCCTAACCTCGCCTCATTGTGAGCTTCATCAGCTTTACAATTAAAGGTTATTTGCCTTTATTCTTTCTTTGTGATCTTTCCATTTTCTATAATGTTGCTTCTTTTTGTAGTCTTCTTCTGCTGTGCACCCGTTTTTCCCCCTCGCTGGGATTTCTTACAATTGTGCTTTTTATATCTTGTTCCTAAGAAGCCCATATTGAGCTCTATTTCCCATTAGCTAATCGTGCAAAGGGGTCCTGCTTAACTCCACTGTCAAATGTTGGAGAAATCGGGAGATTCAGGCAGTTCAAATGAGTATAAAGATTTATTGCAAGCCAACTGGCCATTGAGGGAAATGAGCAGGAGATCAGAGAGACATTCAAGGTGGCTGGACTTGGATCTCTTGCAGGTGTACAGGGACTCATAACTTATGACACGTTTGACTCTCCCTCAGGTTCAGCCTGCTCAACTTCTACATCCACTTCCTTTAATTCTAAGATAACATTGGTTTCCCTTAAGATCAAGAATGTCAACCAACCAGCTAGCTATTTTATAATATTTGAAACAACCTATAGGTTTCTCCATGACTTTTGGTAACCATGCCTACTCCATTCCTGAAACAGCTTATCTGTTCATTCATCTCTGGAACTATGGTTTACCAAATCAACATTTATAACAACCAACCAAGTATCTATTGACCCACAGAAATGGAAGGAGTAGGCTTGGAGCTTAAAACCTGGTAGTCATACATAATGGCTGTGATATCACAGTGGGAAATCTTCTTTATAAGGCTTCATTCACTCCAGCTCCCTCAGCTGTTCTTCATAAGATTGGCCTCAGGAACACAACATCTTGCCCCACTCCTGAAGTTTTGTGTTGGTCAACACAGCCAATACAGTTGTCTGAAAGTCTCTTATTTTCTTCTTTTTTCTTAAATAGGAGCCAGCAGTGTGCAGCAGCTGCCAAAAAAGCCAACGTAGTCCTAGGCTGCATAAACAGAGGGATAGAATCAAGATCACGTGAAGCATTAATACCACTTTATAATGCTTTGGGAAGGCCATTCTTGGAACACTTCAGCCCGTTTTGGTTGCCATGATGTAAAAAAGATGTTGAGACTCTAGAAAGAGTGCAAAGAGTAACAAAAATGATTTAGGGGACTGGAGGCTAAAACATATAAAGAACTGTTGCAGGAACTGGGCATGGCTAGTATAATGAGGAGAAGGACCAGGGGAGACATGACAGCAGCATTCCAGTATTTGAGGGGCTGCCACTAAGAAGACGGGGTCCAATTATTCTCCAAAGCACCTGAAGGCAGGACAAGAAGCAATGGGTGGAAACTCATCAATGAGAGAAGCAACCTAGAATTAAGGAGAAATTTCCTGACAGTTAGAACAATTAATCGGTGGAACCACTTGCTTCCAGAAGTTGCTCCAACACTGGAAGTTTTTAAGAAGCGATTGGACAATCATTTGTCTGAAGTGGTATAGGGTTTCCTGTGTAAGCAGGGGGTTGGACTAGAAGGCCTCCAAGGTCCCTTCCCACTCTGTTATTCTAAAGCTGTTGTTCCCAGAAGACCCAGAACCTCAGTTGCACTCGTGCAGACTATATTCCATAGCTGTTGCATTTGGTGGTCCCCCTTGTCTCCTGAGTGGGTTCCCTTCTTTGATTCTTCTTCTTCTGGAGAGCTGCTTCCTCTTCAGCTCTTCCTGATCGATCTGTTCAATCTCTATACTGAAGCAACCGCCAAAACCAACATTGCAGCCTAGCCACCATCTGCTCATGTGGGGCAGCTGTCAGCTCCCCTTACTGCAGGGGTCCCCAAACTCGGCAACTTTGAGACTTGTGGACTTCAACTCCCAGAATTCAGTCACAATCACACAATCACAACAATACAAGAGCACACAATAGATACAACCTCAAGGTTAACCGCATCAAACTTGATTGCAGGAGCAACAGAGTGGTCAATGTCTGGACTACTCTACCTGACTCTGTGGTTTCTTCCCCAAACCCCCAAAACTTCAACCTCAGACTATCTACTGTTGACCTCACCCCATTCTTAAGAGATCTGTAAGGGGTGTGCATAAGTGCACCGACGTGCCTACCATCCCTGTCCTAATGTTCCTTTTTTATTGGTATCCATTTCATATATTCATAATCATGTTTATACTTATACATGTTATCTAATACATGCTTGACAAATAAATAAATGAATGAATGAAATTCCTCAGCCTTATGGAGAATTCTGTGAGTTGAAGTCCACAAGTCTTAAAGTTGTCAAGTTTGGAGACCTCTGCCTTACTGGAAGGGCAGCCAGACAGAATCAGCCTGGGGATGCAGCCTCTTTGGTCTTCTGCAAAGCAAAAGGATCTTGCCTTTTGCAACAGGAGCAGGAGATAATTATTGGGCCCCAGGGAGTGGGAATAATAAAGCTGCCTACAAAAATATCTGCAAATTCTCTCATTAAATGTTAATGGCAACTGCAGGTGGGAACCTGGGCAATTAGCATGCGATACAGTATGCAACCTATTAATAATCTATAACATGGTGATTATATTAATTATTTTTCCGCTATGTTGAGATGCAATTGGATTTCCAAATTTCTGAAAAGCAGGAACTCTTTGGGTAGCTCACAAAACGAGATTGGGACAATGCATTACATTTAATATATCTAAAAATCTAACAAAAATGAAAACGTCCACAGAAGGAAAGACGAGACAAGAAAAGCCAACTTATATTTTTTTTCTTTTTTCTGGAGGGTACTTGAGATCTAACTAAGATCAGAATAAAATCATACAAAGTCTATTAAAACAACACTGTTCATTTGTTGATTGGATGGATGTGGCTACCTAATTAATGGACAATTCTGGGCAGTTAAATAATAAAACAATCACATTGACAGTTTAAAGACATTTTAAAACACCATGTGTAATGGAGCAAAAAATTGACAAAACCAACTATCTTCCCAGTAAATGGGCTCAACACAGTGCCTAATTTGTATAGAAATCTGACACGATCAGGGCTATCCAAAACTCTACCAGTGTGACATTTGCTGTCCACATTGCTGATCCTCCTTCCCCCACACCTGTGCCTCCATACATAGTCACTTATTATCCTCTAGGATAATAGATTTCTAACAGTTTTTAATGTGTCTTGATGCTTTCTTGGGCAGTGCTGGGCAAAGCCTCTTTTAGGACTGGTACTCTTATGGCTGCTTACTCAAGTGCTGGGGGTGGGATGGAGCAAAAGTCCTGGGAACACAACACAGAACCCAGAGGAGTGACAAGGCAAGGTTGAAGCTGAGCTGAATTAGGTGCAAGTCAGGATTCAACTTAATTTCCCTGAGGACAGACATGGTGATAGCAATAGCACTTAGACTTACCATTCCACAGTGCTTTGCAGCCCTTTCTAAGCAATTTACGGAGTCAGCCTATCATCCCCCCCAACAATCTGGGTCCTCCTTTTACCCACCTTGGAAGGACGGAAATCTGACCTTGAGCTGCTCAGAATCGAACTCCTGGCAGTGGGCAGAATCAGCCTGCAATACTGCATTATAACCATTGCACATCATGGATGGATGGATGGATGGATGGATGGATGGATGGATGGATGGATGGGCAATAGCACTTAGACTTATAAACTGCTTCACACTGCTTTCCAGCCCTCTCTAAGCGGTTTACAGAGTCAGCCTCTTGCCCCCAACAATCTGGGTCCTCATTTTACCCACCTTGGAAGGATGGAAGGCTGAGTCAACCTTGCTGCATTCTAACCACTGTGCCACTATGACAGCAAGGAGGGAAGGAAGGAAGGAAGGAAGGAAGGAAGGAAGGAAGGAAGGAAGGAAGGAAGGAAGGAAGGAATAACAATAGCCCTTAGACTTACATACTGCTTCACAGTGCTTTCCAGCCCTCTCTAAGCGGTTTACAGAGTCAGCCTATTGCCCCCAACAGTCTGGCTCCTCATTTTACCCACCTTGGAAGGATGGAAGGCTGAGTCAACCTTGAGCCTGGTGAGATTCGAACTGCCAAATTGCAGCCAGCCGCAGCCAGCAGAAGGAGCCTACTGCATTCTAATCACTGCTCCACTGAGGCTCAAAATAGATGAGCAAGAGGACAGGAAGTGCATGATTTCTGCTACAAATGGTCTGCAGTTTGTTCATGGTGATAAGCCATGGTGTATTGGTTGCATGACATTCAACTCAACTCATTCCAGTTTCTTTTTTATTATTAATAATAGTTTCTTGCTTTAAAATAACACAGAGAAACAGACAAAAACCCACATTTCTAATACATTTCTGTAACAAAGACGTTCTGTTTTTAAATTAGTGCATTTTGTATAAAGGAATCCCAGATTTCATTATATTAACTAATTCCAGTTTCTTGACAAATTACAGGTCAAAACATCTTGGCTTAGCAAGAAGTAGGAACATGGTCCATGTTGTGTTGCTACTGGTTTGCGTTCTGGAGGAATCAGTTTTCTTTCTTGCTTTTCTAGGTCCATCACACTGAAAGCCCACCTGATTTCTAATTACTTGTTATATCAAACAAAGGTCCGTGTGAACTGCAATTCAATCTCCTCTGACATAAAGCAGCAGGTTGCTCCTGGGAATCTCGCATAGGTAGTATAATTGAAGACAACCATTCCTTGTCTTTCCTTTCCTTTCAAGGGAGATTTCATTTTATCCTGGAGATCAAGATCTTCTCTGCAACCTTTTGTTAGACATGAAAAGGTATCAAATGGGACTTCCCGCCAGCTCTTTGATAATGGGAAAAGTCATTTGAGGTAGAATATCAACCGATGCAATTCTTTAAAATGTTCAGGATCTGGAGATGCAGAATAGATTTGTAATAGGAAGAATGAACGTTTGTTAAAAAAGAAAAAAGAAACAAGAACTAAAGAGAAATTTCCTGAACTTCAACCCCCATCTAAACCATATGAAGAACAGCTGCAGATTTTGGGTCTGGCTAGTCTAAAAAAAAGAATTAGGGGTGACATGATAGCAGGGTTTCAGTATTTGAGGGGCTGCCCCAAAGAAGAGGAGGGTCAAATTATTTTCCATAGCAGCGGAGGGCAGGAGAAGAAACAATGGATGGAAACTAATCAAGGAGAGAAGCAATCTGGAATTAAGGAGGAATTTCCTGACAGTGAGGACAATTAAGCAGTGGAACAGCTGGCCTCCAGAAATCTTGGGTGCTCCATCACTGGAGGTTTTTAAGAAGAGTCTAGACCCATGATGGCAAACCATGTGGCACGTGTGCCACAGGTGACATGCAGAGCCATTTGTGCTGGCATGCGAGCTGTAGGCAGACTTACCTCACTGCACATGTCCATGCCTCACAGCTGATTTTCGGCGGGTTTAAGGCCCTTTTCGGCCTCCCAAAGGCTTGAGAAAGGCTTCTGCAAGCTTTGCAGGCCAAAAACTAGCCCCGTTTCATCACTTCCTGTTTTTCTGAAAATACCGGAAGTGATGAAACGGGGCTAGTTTTCGGCCTGCAGAATCCTGCAGAAACCTTCCTCAAGCCTTTGGGAGGCCAAAAAGGGCCTCAAAATCAGCTGTGAGGTGCAGTGCAGGTAAGGGGGCGGCAGGGATGGGTGGGGATTGTGCGCGCATGCGTAGGGGGCATGGGGGGGCACGCAGTGCCTTCTGTGTGCCGGCACACGAGCGTGAGCGTGCAAGTGTGCAGACAATTTTTGGCACAGGAGCACGAAAAGGCTAGCCACCACTAGTCTAGACAGTCAGTTGTCTGAAATGCTGCAGGTTTTCCTGCATGGGTTAGGGGTGTGGACTAGAAGACCTCCAAGGTCCCTTCCAGCTCTATTCCATTCTACATGGGTGGAAAGATTTGGTCCAGCTGAGTGTGGAGGAAGGTGGATGGATTGGAAACTGATCAAGGGAAAGATAGGTGGAATTAAGAAGAAACTTCCTAACAGTGAGGACAATTAACCAGTGAAACAGCTTTGCCTTCAGAAATGAGCACTCCATCACTGGAGGTTCTTTAAGAAGAGACTGTCTGGAATAGTATAGGGTCTCCTGCTTGAGCAGGGGCCTGGACTAGAAGACCTCTGAGGTCCCTTCCAGCTCTACTATATACTATACTATTTATTCTAATCAAGGAGAGACGCAACCTGGAATTAAGGAGAAACTTCCTAACAGTGAGGACAATTGACCAGTGGAACAGAAGTTGCCTTCAGAAGTTGTCGGTGCTCCATCACTGGAGATTCTTTAAGAAGAGACTGGGCAGGCACTTGTCTGAATTGTCTGAGCAGGAGGTTGGACTAGAAGACCTCACAGGTCCCTTCCAAGTCTGTTGTTCTGTTATCCCTCTAATTATGCTTCTTCTGCAACGGCCCAGTTTGTCTTCCCCTTTGCCACTTTAGTCTCGCCTCCACAGCAGTCGGAGTCAGCCATAATTGTCGATCGATCCCTAATTTGCTTCCTGTTGGCTTCCCCATCTCCACTTCTGCTGGGTTTGCATTTGCTTCCAAAAGGGAAGCCGGGTCGAGCAGCCTGCAGAAGGTGGAAGCAGAACAAAAGTCTGTCCCTGGATGCACCCCGGGATTCTCTTCCTCTCTAGCATAATCCCATTAAAATCAACGGGGCGCCCTGGGTTTAAATAGTAATGGGGACACACTTCAGAGAAAATCTTTTCTCAAGGACAGTGTCGTATTTGCAAAGGAAGAAAGAGACCTCGGGTGCAATTACTTTGCCTTTCCTCTTAGCAGCTGTGGGATGGGCATAAGGGAGGGGGTTTCTGGAGGGAGCCTGGAAGAAACTTCTAGTTAGCAAAATGGCTACCGCATAAAGCAGGTATCGCCAACCTTTTGGACCTCAGGGACCACCAAACTCATAATTTTAAATCCCGTGGACCAGAAACCCTGGGAAAATTCCCCCCAAAAGTCTGCAGGAAAATTCCCCGTTTTCCTACCGATCAATCAGAGGTAGTATTCAGCAGGTTCTGACCAGTTCTGGAGAACCGGTAGTGGAAATTTTGAATAGTTCAGAGAACCAGCAAATCCCACCTCTGACTGGAGATTTTACAGTATCCTTCCCCTGCCACGCCCACCAAGCCATGCCCACAGAACCAGTAGAAAAAAAATTTGAATCCCACCACCGCAATCAATCATTCTTTATTTGAGATCGCAGGATACCATCTCCAGCTCCGGTCTCGGGGGAGAGAGAGAGAGGGGGGGAGGGAGGGAGGGAGGGAGAGAGAGAGAGAGAGAGAGAGAGAGAGACTTTTGGCTTCATGCAAGGAAAGCAGCAGAAGCAGCAAAAGTCTTTCTTTCTCTCCCCCAAACTCTGCCAGAAATGAGTCTTTGCCAGCACAGCCTCTTGGAGCAGGAGGCCTTGCAGGGTCCCAAAGACTCATTTCTGGTAGAGTTCGGGGGAGAGAAAGAAAGACTTTGCTGCTGCATGCAGCCAAAAGCAGAAGAAGAAAGAAGCAGCCCAGTGGCCAGGCGAGGCATGTGGGGCGAGTGGGGCAAGTTCCCCCACTCCGCTCTTTCCCCCCTCCCCTCATTACCTCGTGTTGTTCGCAATGCAAGCGACGCAAGCCTTGTGTTCCCGTGCAGCCTGGATTAATTGCTTTGGGGGGTGCTTTGGGTGGGGGACATTTCTCTGCGGATCACCAAAATTTTCTTGTGGACCACCAGTGGTCCCTGGCCCACTTGTTGGCAACCACTGGCATAAAGGTTTTGCCCATAATCCGGGGCAGCCTTTCAGAAGGCAACCAGATGCTTCCAAGGCACACACAATACGGATTCACAACCACATTCTCCAACACTTGGGTAGGGGGTGAACTGTAAACTAGCTGAGCAAATGATCTTGGATATAACTATCTCTACCCTATCGATCATGAAACCAGGGCAAAGCAAAAGGCTCAGCTGCTGAACGACTTTCTTCCAGGTGTGGTTCCAGCTGTTGGCAGCCAAGTTGCTACCTTTGCCTTGGTTTCTTTTACCGGTAGACTTAAAAAGAAATCAGCTCTGCTTTACTATTGGTTCCACCTTTATGTTCTTGCTTGCCTTCTCTTTCCTTTCTCCCCTTTTCCCTTTGTGTTACTTAACTGCATTCTTTTTTTATCCTGTATAATATTGTCGTGACTTCTGGTCACAACAACCAACTTATGGAGTGATGCACACCATCCTAGCCTAGCAAGAGGCTGACATTTTAAAAGCAAGGGTATCCAATATGTTTCTTTTTTTAAATCTTGGCTCATAAAGATCATGAAAATGTATTTGGTGGTAAATCAATATGCTTGTGTTTTTATCTTCCCATATGATTTGCATAAAACTGAGGACATTTTTAATGAATGACAAAGCCATTTGTCTTATTTCTGTCTTTGTTCACCTCTAAAACACAGTGTGAAAAGAATATAAGGGAGCCAGAACATCTGCTGCCTTCCCTTCTCATCGTAAATATCCAGTTGGCAGTCTACCAATAGTGAAAGAGTGTGACTTTATTCTAAAGAAGAAAGGAGTGGAAAAGAAGAAAACCGGTTAGTTTTTCATAAAATTAATAAATATTAAAGTACTCATCTGTCTGATGGAGCCCTTAATAAAATATTTAGGTACCTGGAAACACATAGAAATAGTCTCAACTGTCAAAACAGAATATCCCACTGCAATAAGTAAACTTGAAATATTGATAGCTGTGACGTCAAATTCCTTCCTTGTGAAGAGTTCCCCACTACAGCAAGCAAACAGAAATTGAGGGGCTGAATACAATCAGTTGTCCCTGGGGTATGTATGGAACTCTGGATTCTCTGTTTTAGCCTCATTTAAATTTAAAAAAAAAGATATTCCTTAACAGCCTCGATGTCTTGTTATCCCACGGGTGCAAAAATTGCCATTCACAACTTTGACCAACAAGCCCCATCTGGCTTTTCCTGCAAAGCTAACCTGCAAAACACCCATCTTGAAGGACACACTGTGTGTCCAAGCCTTAAAAGGTCTCTCTCAAATCTGGAAGTGCTTGCTGATATTTTTAGAGGAAATTTTGGCAACTAGCTATGATTTTGAAAACCAAAAGGCTTTTTTTCCCTGTAATGCTGAGGAACTGCCAGAGGACTGGAAAACAGACGATGTGCTTCCAATCTTCGAAAAGGAGGGGGGGAAAAGATCCAGGCACCTACAGATCAATTAGTATCAAAATCTGGGGAAATCCTGGAAAAGATAATCAAGCAGTGGATTTGTCACCATCTAGAAATGAGCTAAGCGATGACCAGGAGCCAACAAGGGTTTGTTAAAAACAGATCACAGCAGACAAACCTTTAATTTGGTCAGCAAAGTGACCAAAATAATGGATGCAGAAAATGTTGTGGACATAGTTTATTTAGATTCTGTAAAGCATTTGACAAAGTAGACCACAACCTATTGTATTTCTTGATGAGATTGATGAATAATGGATGGGTTAGACAGCATCACCACCAGATGGATTTGCAACTGGCTGACCAATGGCACTCGACGTGTAGTCTTCAATGGAACTACATCCACATGGAGGAAAGCATGCAGTGGGTACTCAAAGTCCTTTCTTAGGCCTAGTACTCTTCAACATCTTCATAAATGATTCAGACAAAGGAATATAGGGTGCACTAATCAAATTTGCAGATAATGAAGCAGGAGGAGATTGTAACTCTTTGATAGACAGATTCAAGAATCAGAAGAACCTTGATAGACTTGAACACTGGGCCAACACACTGTGATTCAGTGGTGAGAAAAGCCAAGTTCTACAAAAAACCCAAAAAGGCAAAAAAAAACCCCAAATGCATAAGTATAGCATAGATGGTATCTGGCTAAATGGTAGAGACTGTGAAGGAGATCTAGGTGTCCTGGTAGATAGTCACTTAAATATGAACCAGCAGTGTTGTGCTACAACTGCCAAATAAGCCAATGTAATCTTAGATTTTATCAACTGAGGGATAGTATCAAGATCATGGGATGTATTAGTAAGACTTTAAGCTGCACTGGCAGGACCACGTTTGGAATACAGTGTCGTCATCAGCCATTCAGTCATGTCCAACCCTTGGCCACTTTATGGATCAGCACTGCCCATGCCCCTTTGTCTCACACTGCTTCCTTCCGATCTCCCAGTGTTATTTTTTATAGTGTCCAGGCAATAGATTCTAGGTTGGTCCTTTTTCTCCCTTTTCCGCTGATCACTCCCAGCACGATTGACTTTTCAAATAAGTCAGCTTCATGACTTATTTGATATGACTAAAGTGGTGGGACTCATCTCCAGCGGGGATGAGTCAGCCTATCGAGATGAGGTGGACCGGTTGCTTTCATGGTGTGGAGACAATAAGTTGGTCCTTAACACCAATAAGACCAAGGAGCTTATAGTGGACTATACAGAAGGAACAGATCAGACATCCAGCCCTTGCTTATCAATGGAGACCGAGTGGAGCAAGTGGCCAGTTTTGAGTTTCTGGGTGTTACCCTAAAAGAGGACCTGACCTTGGGTGCCCACATTGCAGCCCTGGTCAAAAGGGCCCAGCAGAGAATATACGACCTGAGGCTTCTCAGGAAACAACAACTGAATGAAAAACTGCTGGTGACCTTCTATCGCTGCACCATAGAAAGCATTTAACATACTGCACCTCTGTATGGTTTGCCAATTGCACAGGGGCAGATAGGACAGCACTCCAGAGGGTTAATGTCATTGCCCAGAGGATCATTGGTTGCCCTCTCCCCTCTTTGGAAGAGCTTTATAGCTCCCGCTGCCTTAAGAAAGTTCAAAACGTTCTCAAAGATCCATCTCATCCTGAGCACCCTTTTTTAAAACTGTTATCATCTGGCACACAGTACAGGACAGTAAAAATGAGGACGAATAGGCTGAAAAACAGCTTCTATCCCAGGGCAGTAACTCTATTGAATGCTACTGTATAGTGCAATGCTAATGCAGTATCAGGGGTTTTCAATTCAATTGTATAGAATGTGAAGGATGTGTGTTTATGTTATTTTCTTATGTATGATGTACACTGAAGATGGCATTTAATTTCATTGTACAAGGTGCAACGAGAATAAAGTAAACTAAACTAAAGTGTGACCGCCTCTGTTTGGCAATCTGGGCTTCAAGTTATATTTTTGGTGAGGTTTGGTCTAGGATTTCTTCGTTATTTTTGCAGCCAATGGGATGCATAAGTCGTCTCCAGTACCACAATTCAAAGCTATCCACCCTTCTCTTATCTGCTTTGTTCAGAGTCCATGTTTCTTAGCCATAAGTAGCCATTTGAAAAAAATTATTGCATTAACTAATCTGCATTGGGTTGTGAAGCTGATGTCTTTACTCTCCCAGATGTTATTCATATCAGACATTGCAATTCTTCCAAGTGCTGTAGGCTCTGATCTCAGGGCTGCAGTCACCACTTTGGTCAATTTTAGAGCCCAGGAAGATGAATTCCTTTATGGTTTCTACAGTCTCCTTGTCTGCATTATTAGCGTGCGTACTCTCTTCGGTCGTCATTATCTTTCATTTTTTATGTTAATGTGCAGCTGGTCAGCACAATGCAAAAAAGATGTTGAGATTCTGGAAAGAGTGCAGAGAAGAGCAACAAAGATGATTAGGGAGCCAGAGGCTGAAACATACGATGAACGGTTGCCAGAACTGGGTAGGTCTAGTCTTACGAAGAGAAGGACCAGGGGATGAAGCATGATAGCAAGCTCTGGAACTAAGCAGAAATTTACTGTCAGTGAGAACAATTAATCAATGAGACAGTTTGCCTCCCAGAGTGATGAGTGCTCCGTTGCTTGAAGTTTTTGAAGATAAGACTGGATATCCATGACAGTACATGATCTGCCTGTGATGGGCAGCGAGTTGAACTAGAAAACTTCCAAGATTCCTTTCATCCATTCTTTTCCTTCTTTCTTTCTTTCTTTCTTTCTTTCTTTCTTTCTTTCTTTCTTTCTCTCTCTCTCTCTCTTTCTTTCATTCATTCTTTCTTTCTTTCTCTTTCTTTCTTTCTTTCATTCTTTCTCTTTCTCTTTCTCTTTCTTTCTTTCTTTCTTTCTTTCTTTCCTTCCTTCCTTCCTTCCTTCTCTGCCTGCCTGCCTGCCTCTGCTCCTTCTGTATCTGTCCTTACACAAAAGGAAAACAAACAGTTCAACCTGTCAAAACCAGCACTGTGGGAGATAGAAGAGGAATGCAGGTGGAAATAGGCAAAGAATTGGTCAGAGAACATCTAGCTGCTCTGAAGAAGTTCAGGGTTTCTGGACCGAATGGTTTACACCCCAGGGTACTGAAGGAGCTGACAGACATGATCTCAAAATGACTTGAATGAAATATCTGAGACCTTCTGGAGCACAGAGGAACTGTCAGAGGGCTGGAAAAGAGCTGATGTGGTCTCAGCCTTTGAAAAAAGGGAAAAAGCAGATCCAGGAAATGACAGATCAACCAGCTTGACATCAATACCTGAGAAAATCCCAGAAAAGATGAGCAGAGGATTTGTGTGCACCTAGAAATGAGCAAAGCAATTACCAGATGACACCAAGCACGGGCGAATGGCTAACACTTCAGAGGAAAGTCCCAAGGATGCAATTCAATGAATAATGGTCCTGCACCTGGACAGGAAAAAATAAATGGAAAGGTATAGGATAGTCAGCACCTGGCTCAACAGTGGTGCCTGTGAAAGGAATCTCAGTGTTCTGGCCAACCACCACTTACATATGACCCCAAAAAGCCAATGCAGCCCTAGGGCCAGCATCAAGATCATGGGAAGTGATAGCACCACTATATATTGCACTAGTTGAGCCCATGTTTGGAATACTGAGTTCAGTTCTAGACTGGAGGTGTCTAGAGTCCAGACACCTCAGTACAAAAAAGATACTAAGGTTCTAGAAAGAGTGCAGAGAAGAGCAACGAAGATGATAAGGAGTCTGGGGGCTAAGTCCCATGAAAATGTACATTTGGCTTAAAAAGAGAAGACAAGGAAGACATGATAGCAGTCTTCCAATACTTGAAGAGCTGCATAGGGAAAGGGATCAATTTATTCTGGATAGCACCTGAAGGCAGGACAAGAAGCAATAGCCAGAAGCTTGTCAGAGGGAAATCCAGCTTGGAAACAAGGAATTTCCTGACAGTGAGAACTATTTAGTGGTGGAACAGTGGATCTTCTGGAGTTGTAGATGCTTCATCACTGGAGGTTTTCGAGAATAGATTGGACAACCATTTGTTCAAGGTGGTTTGAGGATTCCTGCCTTGGAAAGGGGGTTGAACTAAAAGATCTTCAAATTCCCTTCAAATCCTATGATTCTGTGGTTCCATCTTACTTGGACCATGGTTGACACTTTGGAAAGGGAAACTAAACCCACATACTTCTTGTTAACTACTTTCAGCTACCAGGGACTTTTGGCTCAACAAAACAGAAAACACCAGATGAGCTTCCTTTAATCCTTAGTGAAAGAAGTTTTAAATACAAGTTTGAGTTTTAAAAATGGGTTTTTGAATAAATAGCAAAAGGACTTTGATTTTGGAAAGTTACAAATGAATTAAAAGTCTAGATGGATTTGAAATAATATTTTGGGATTAATCATAAGACTCTTTCCTGTGGGAAAATGCCTTTATTTTGATTTAAAAAATGATACGATGGAACTTAGAAAGTTGGGCATTAGAGGGAAAAAGAAGCAAAGGAGAAGAATGCTAAAATTGACTTACTAATACAGAATAAAGCAAAATATTTTAACATTGCCTCTATAGACAGACTGTGTTTAAAAGACATTTTACAAGAAAGATACAGAAAAAAAATGTTTCACTGAACATACGAATGAGGCAGGCTGATGCCATAATAAATAAGAGGAATATACAAACAACAAACTAAAAAAGTGACTTGGATAACTTTCCTACATTGGATTTATAAAAGACACTTCTTAAAGTTTTGAAAAATTTTGTGGGGAGGGACAAAGAAAAACTGAAAGGAAATCAAGTTATAGGAGGCAAATTGGAGGTAGATACGAGTCACTGAAATTCAAGGGGAACTGGACTTACATGTCATGTGGGTGCAAAGAGACTCCAAACTGATGACATGCTTGATGCCTCCCTCAGGCTCAGCCTGATCATCTCCTGCAATTACTATCAAGACGTGAATAAAGAATGTCCATCCAAAGCCTGGTAAGAATATATTCAAAGCTTAGAAATGAAGGGAGACACTCTGGAAATATGTTGCATCCATGTGCTTTGCCTTAAATGTGCAAAGCAGATCAGTAGGAACTCAAGAACAGCCGCCTCTTAGACATGAGTGATGAAAGGGATCGTCAGGATGAGTGTGTTGTACACTTGTCATACCAGATTAACCTTGTCACCTGCTTCGATAAGATGACTAGATCAGGGGAATGCTGCAGACAGACCTCATGCTTCCGGATCTCACAAAGCCTTTGATGGAATGCCTCTTGGTAGTCTCCTTCATAAAGCGGTAAAATGTGGGTCAGGCAATAATAGCAGTAGATAAGCATTCTGGTCATTCCTACTAGGCCTTTAAAGGGGCTCCTAGTTAGCCCTGAAATCCATATGATGGTGTGAATATCAGAACAGAGAAAATCAAGGACCAAGGCAGCCACTTTCTCCAAAGTCCTAAACGTGGAATTCCATCCGTTCCCCAGAATCTGTGTCAGACCTGCCTCAACTTGAACCTTGAAGCAAGAACAATCCTTAACCCCCTTTTGTTGAGAAAGGTATAGTTTACTAAAGGTCAAATGAAATCGTTGTTGTTGTTGTTACTTGTGAAGTCATGTCCGACCCATTGTGACCACATGGACAATGTTCCTCCAGGCCTTCCTGTCCTCTACCGTCTTTATGCTGACTGCTTTAGTGACTCCATCCAACCCTTCCTTCTCTGCCATCCCCTTCTTCTTCTTTTGTCCTCAATCATTCCCAGCATTCGGTTCTTCTCCAGGGAGTCCTTCCTTCTCATGAGGTGGCCAAAGTCTTTGAGTTCCATCTTCAGGATCTGGCCTTCTAAAGAGCAGTCAGGGTTGATCTCCCCTAGGACTGACCGGTTGGATTGCCTTGATGTCCAAGGGACTAGCAGGAGTCTTTTCCTCCAGCACCAGGGTTCAAAGGCTTCCATTTTTTGGTGCTCAGCCTTCCTTATGGTCCAACTTTCACAGCCATACGTTGCAACTGGGAAAACCAGCCTTGACTATACGTCAGGTGAAATACAGTAGAGCAAAGGCAGTAACGACAAGCATGCACCAGAATCCCAGTGTAACGTTCCCTCCCATCCCCCTGCTGAGCCCCATTGTCCAATCAAATTCAAAGAGGTTGTTTTGGGGAATGGTTGCTTACGTGTGGGTTGGAATGCAGCTGCAGTCCGTTCTCGGCCGTCCAACCTTGAAGTTGTGTCTCCGGCAGATACAGTGAACTCTTTGTTACCCCTGAATCCTCCCCCACCCCTCCAATCTCCCCAGAGTTCATGGCAGACTGGCACCAAGCAATAGCAGAGCATAAGCATGACAGTTGTGACAATCTGTGCCGTTGGCTGGAATGTTTGGACTTACATTTTTGCAACATCTGGAGGGTCACATTGTAGTTTCACATCCTTGCACTTAGGGCTTGGATTAACAAAACAGTGCTGTGAAATGAGTTTTGTAACCAATTGGGAGAAAATGTAATTATTATAGAACTGCTAGAATTACTCCAAGTGAAAACCATACGTGGTATATTGATTTGAGAACTGGACTCAGATTTGAGACAGCCGAGTTAAAATCTCCGTGCAGCTGTCAGCCTTATCGGGTAGAACAGATAGGAAACACGAGCAGATGAGCTAATTCTACTCTATGGTCAGATTCCATTAACAGAATCTTGCTAGTCTGAAAACATTTCTCTCCCCTGGCCCCTTACAGGTGGGGTGTCAAACTCAATTTCATTGAGGGTCGCATCAGGGTTGTGTTTGACCTCAGAGGGCCAGGTGGGCATGGCCATGGGTGGGCGTGGCCATGGTGGGCATGACATGGGACTTGTGTCAGGGGCACCTATGGTGGCCAAATGCTAAGGCAGGACTTCCCTGAGACACTCCCTCAGTCTCATAATCTTCCTTCCTTCCTTCCTTCCTTCCTTCCTTCCTTCCTTCCTTCCTTCCTTCTCCTTTCTTCTTCCTTTCTCTCTTCCCTTCTTTTTCTTTGTCCTTCCTCTTTCCCTTTCTCCTTTCCTGTCCCTTCTTGTATGCTCAAATGAGAGCCTTGGTGGTGCAGGCTGTTAAATGCCTAGCACTTAAGTTCCAGCTGCCTGCAATTAGTGCAGCCTCGAATCCCACCAGGCTCAAGGTTGACTCAGCCTTCCATCCTCTCGGGGTAGGTAAATTGAGGACCCAAGATTGTTGGGGGCAATTAGCTGACCTTGTAAAAAATGCCGCTTGGTAATAAGCAGGCATATACAATGGAATGAAGGCTATTGCTGAGCGCATTGGGTTGTGCTCCAAAATTGTAAGCCGCCCTGAGTCTTCGGAGAAGGGCGGCATATAAATATGAATTTTTAAAAAAAAATGCAAAAGGGGAAACATTTCTCCTTTTCTTTTGTTTTTAGTTTGTTTTGATATCCCCCGCCAGTGAAAATGGAGCTACTCCACCCGCGATGGGTCCTGCAGCCCTCTGCCAGCAGCCCCGCCAAGCTCCGTTTTCGCTGGCAGAGCCACCACAGGCTGGTCCTTTTCTGTTTCCAGAATGGCCCCACGGGCCAGATCTAAGCACCCCATGGGCCGGAACTGGCCCCCGGGCCTTGAGTTTAACACTCCTGTTTTACAGCCTCAAAACTAGGGGGGGGCTCTTCTGAGGCTCTTGCCCTGCTGTGGGCTCAGCTGACTTTTCTCTGACTATTCCCTTGGTCGCGTCTCATTGTCCTGTCTCCCAAGGCCATTCCCACAAACCATTTCAGCAGCCAAGGAGACTGCTGTCTGCTCCAGTCATCTCAATCTCTCTGGGTTCACAATGATGCCAGGCCAGGGAGGAACCCCTGTACATCATTTGGACTCATTGAAATAAATTGTGAGACAGGAATAATGTAAAAATAAGCATAATTCTACTTTGGAGAAGAACTTGGAGATGGATCCTGACAACAGGAGTCAGCAGTGTAATGTACCTGCTAGAAGAGCTAACTCAGTTCTGGGTTACGTTGGAAGAAACATGGGAGCAAAGACTATGAAGTTATTATTCCTCTTTATTTGGTACTGCTGAGACTATAATTGGAGTACTATGTATGTTATGGGCATCACCATATCAGAAGAATATTGAAAAATTGGAGAGAGTCCAGAGAAGGACCACAGAGGTGATAAAGCATTTTAAGAGGATGTTTAGGAGTACAGGCTGAAGGACCTGGGGGTGTTCAGTCTCAAATAAAGGCAATTAAAGGGGGTCATTGTTAGCTGTGTTCAGGTGGTGGGGTGGCCTAGAGGTGCTCCAGGTAGAGGCAGATATTTCTTTCTGAGCACACTGAGGTTATATCTGCTGAACGAAGCTCCGTCCTGGTGACAGGAAGGGAATCCGGCCAGTAAACACTCAGCTCCATTCAGTTACCCAGACTCCACCCTGCAAGGGATTATGGCATCGTTAAAAGAGGATTATTGTTAACTGTGTTCTGATACATATAGGAGACCCTAGGAAAAATGGTCAGATCTATTTTTCATGACTGCAGAAACAAAGAAAAAGCTGGATGACTCTTTCTTCAGGACTACTTTACAGGTTTTCTTGCACATTATAAGCCAAGGGTCTTCAAACTTGGCAAGTTTAAGACTTGTGGACTTTAACTCCCAGAATTCCTGAGCTAAAATGACTGGAGGAGGAATTCTGGGAGTTGAAGTCCACAAGTCTTAAAGCTGTCAAGTTTGAAGACCGCTGTTAATATAGGCAGTTGAACTGCATCAACCTTGTAGTCTCTTCCACGTCTATAATTCCACATTTCTATGATAACAATCAAGTGAGGAGATGAGAATGTAGTGAGTCACATCAATGGAGAGTGTGGCATCAAGTTTTTATGTTATGATTTTATTAGCTCTTGTGTTATATTGTGACATAAATTGTTTTATATCTGGATTATGAGCCACCCTCACCTCAAACTCTTGAGAGTTCATCTGTAAAGGGTGGAATAAATGTTTTAAGCAAACAACCCAGCAACATGACAATCTGAACAATTTGAAGCCAGGCTTTTTTTACCTTTCATTGAGAGCACAGTTTTGACATGTCACAGTTTACAATCCTCTCTTTGCCAGCTCCTGCTATCTAATCCATGTCCCTCAATTAATGCACTCCAATTATTAATAAAAAAAATAACAGCATCAAAAGGGACTTTTCTCCCAGTTCAGTGGTTCTACGACTGGGGTGTTAAACCCCATTTATCACTCTAAAGCCATAAAATGTAATATAATTAATGAGGTTACTAGCTAACACATATGGCAGCACATTTTACAAGGTTAATGGTAACTTGTTTAAATGAAGTGCATCAAAGATACCTGGAGTCTGAGATAAGATTGCATATTTGCCCACCTGCACCTGGCCAGAAAGCAAAGATTATGTTTAGAATAGAATGGAATGGAATAGCATGGCATGGCATGGCATGGCATGGCATGGCATAGAATAGAATAGAATAGAATAGAATAGAATAGAATAGAATAGAATAGGGATGGAATGGAATGGAATGGAATAGGATAGGATAGAATAGAATAGAACAGAATAGAATAGAATAGTTGGAAGGGACCTAAGAGGTCTTCTAGTCCAACCTCCTGCTTAGGCAGGAAACCCTACACCAGTTCAGACAAATGGTTATCCAGTCTCTTCTTTCTGAGCCTTGGTGGCTCAGGCTGTTAAATGCCTGCACTTAAGATCCAGCTGTCTACAATTACTGTAGGCTCGAATCCCACCAGGCTCAAGGTTGACTCAGCCTTCCATCCTCTTGGGGTAGGTAAATTGAGGACCCAGCCGACAATGCCTAACTGACAGTATTCCCAGGAGGCCCCTCCTGTGGGAGTGCACAGGGCGATCAGAAAATATCAGAATAAGAGGTGCTGGCTTGGAGGTGGGATATTCCTTACAATTAGCTACTCATAATACAACAAATAGAACCACCGAACATACTTTGCAATGTTTTCAGTTACTCCATATTCCGTATTTTACTGATGGAAGAGAAGAATTGTAGCTCAGGATTGATATGAGGGGTCCTTGGGGGCTCTCTGAGCTGGGCTGCACAGAGAGCCCCCAAGAACGAGCCTTGCCAAGGTTGTGCAAGGCTGCCAAGAATACTAGATTAAATTGCAAGGAAATAATCAAAACCAAAAGTCTCCAAACACAAACCAGGATAGTCCACAAGAGGGCTGGCTTTTATCCCTTAAGGGAGGGGCCATCACCTTGCAGCCTTACTCCCGAGTCGCCTGTGCTGCTGCAGCTGCTCTTTCCTTCGAGCAGTCCTGCGCGTACACGCACTGGGCACAGGCTCCTCAGGGGCCCTCTGCATCACTGCTGCCGGCCTCCACAAACTCCGAAGGGAGCATTCCACTCCCTGATGGTCCTGGCCCATCCCTGCATCACACGCAGGACCCTCATCTGAGTCCTCGCTCTCCGAGATCTCAGCCGTCCACACCTGTTGCTGGTGAACCACAACAGTCTGTAGATAAATTAATCATTGGGGACTTTCAATTAAAGAACAGGCAACATCACTTCCATGCCTCCAGCAGGCCTTTTTATTCTCACCTTCCCCTCCAGCTTCTCAAAACAAACATTCTTACTTCAGAAAGATAATATTTCTCAGTCCGTTCCTGCTTTGTTTCTCAAAGGTTTACTTCAAAGGGCTTTTTTCAAAGATGCTTTTGAGTTACTTATCTTATTCTCCAGGTGCCTGACAGTTCCTTTCCAAGGTTGGGTGGTGGCATTTTGAGCTGATTTCTTTTTCTTTTTAAATTTTTTTTATTAATTTTAATAACCATCGTGTTGTCTGGGTATTTAATTTGCTTAACAATACAGATTCCCTTCTTACTCTCCACCCCCTTTTTTCCCCCAACCACTGATAAAATAAGTTCCATGTTTGATAATATTATGTGCCTTCTTTCTGTTTGATTTTCAATGTAAGTCTATCCATTTTTGCACAATCTACTATCTTCTTAATTATCTCTTCATCTTGTGATGTTATTTCCTTTTTCCAATATTGTGCAAAGATGATCCTCACTGCTGTTAATGTCAACTCATAAAATATTTCTCTGGTCTTTTAGAGTTGCCGACAGAAAGGGAGAGCAGCAGCTTGCAAACCAAAAGTGCATTCCATAAAAGTTTTCAAAGTTAGTAACTAGGCGACTGAAGTTTCTGCCGCGCAAAATTCTAACTGGAGAGCATGATTGATGACTCTTGGCTATGGATGTATCCCATTGGAGAATATGAATTACGATACTCCCAGGGGGTGGGGGAAAACCAGGGTCAAAGGTGACAATGAATGATGTGTCTCAGAGTCTGCTACACCCAGGCAGCACTAGCGTGTCTGCTCCTAATAAATCTTCTTTAAGGTTTGAAAATCCAGCTAGAGACTCATGATTTAAATGGGGGTAACTACCGGAGTTCTGACAGTTAAAACATATAATGTTAAAGCTGACTTCTTTGTTCTAGAGATGTAGAGTTCTCCTCCACACAGGAATCTGTGGCTGGAAGGGACCTTCAGATGGACTATTCACCTGCTGTAGGGTCTCTGGCTTAGGTGGGGGGGGGTTGGACTAGATGACCTACAAGATCCCTTCCAACTCTGATTATCTGTAATCTGTAATCACCAGGAGAGGCAGTAGGCAGGCAGGCAGTCAGGCAGCAGAAGCAGTTCCAGGAGATAGTGAGCCAGAGAGAAGTCCTGCATGTCTGACACTGAGTATTCTTCCTACAGCTCCTTCTTTTCTTTTGAGGGTTTTTTACCCCTTCCCATCACTCCTTACCTCAATGTTAGATAGGTTGTCTTCCAGTTTATATTTGGAATTAGGTCCTAAAGAGTCTAAGGATTGCTTGGCTTCCCCCCCTCCATTTTAGTTTAAAGCCCTTTGGATAAGCTGAGCCAGTCAGCTGAGCAAAGCCGGCTGAGGAATTCTGGGAGTTGAAGTCCTCAAGTCTTAAAGTTGCTAGGAGACCGAAGTTCTCTTTGCGGCATCAACTCCTAAGCCAGTGGTTCATTTTTTAAATTCTTTGTTGCTCATTGGATTTTGACCTATCGTTGGAAGTACAGATGAAAACACCACTTGTATTCTTAACTCCTTCACTTCAACCTCCTTGGGTGGAGAAACACTGCCCTAAATAATTCCACATGCAGCTGAGGGGAAATTCTTCAAAAATCCTCTCCTCCTTTGCAATTTCAGAGGTGAATTATTTAGTCAGATTTAAATGATTAGATAAAAAATGCAGGAGAATTTTTATGCACATTATATTATTTATACCCTCCATATAATGGAATTATATTTATGTTACCCTGTAAAGTCCAGTATAGAACACATCTGAAGGCTTTCCCCTGTTTGTTATCTTTGTAATGCCAACAAATATTATTATTGTCTTTTAAGATGTTAATGTTTAAATATTTATCCCATGTAAAAAAGGCAATACATTGCTGGGGTCTCCCAGAGTTCAGACTGGAGAGATGGTAGTGGAGATAGGTTCTTTTCTCGGAGCCTGGAGAGAAAAATATGTAGCTATTTCCAAAATATTGTAGAACAAAAACAGGTGGATATTTTCACGATATCAATTTTCATCATTGATTAGATAATGGAAAATTGTAAAGCAAGAACAGCAGATTAAGCAATATGATAAGCAGTAATGCTTATGCAGAAATGTGCTCAAAATAAACAAATTTAATGCAAACTGTTTTTAAAAATATCAATTTGAACAGGGCACAGTTGCAAAAATGAGAAATACAAAAAACCAGAATTAACAGATTCTCTTTTCTCCAGTTCATCTTCCATTATTATTCTCCTATTATAACCCCTTGGATCTTCCTTCCTTCCTTCCTTCCTTCCTTCCTTCCTTCCTTCCTTCCTTCCTTCCTTCCTTCCTTCCTTCCTTCCTTCCCTCTCCTTCCTTCCTTCCTTCCCTCCCTCCCATAGTTGAGATACTAATATTGCATGCATTTTCTTCTGTATGGTTATGTATTGTCCTATAATACAGTCCAAAATAGAATGCAATTTATTTTGCTTGGGTTGGACTGCTAATAGGTAACTGTGATATTTTGAAGCAGAAACACCCCACCCCCATAAAGAGGAACAGATGGAAGCTGTTTCCTACCATCCTTCTGTGCTTGGGGCTATAGCGAGGGCAGCTTTCTGAATCACATCTGGGTGTGAAAACAGGCCTGTCTCCAAGATTACTTTCAAAACTCTGCTGAATTTTATCACCTCCAGCTATCTCGAGAATCTTTTGTGAATATTTCTCCATGTGACAAGAAGATGCAGTTGGCTAAGACGAACCAAGAAGGAAATAAATGTTTTTGTTCAAAAAACACCAGTACTATAGCAACAATTTGTCACGGCGAGATTAAATTATTGGCCCTGGGAGGATGCCTGCCTTCTATCTCCCCCATCCTTCCAATTTTCACACAAGTGGAAATGGGGCAGAAGCTCCTCTTTCTCTGTTCTGGCAAACGCCTAACTGAGGTTTCTTTAAACCACACCAGCAAATCAAACCCAAATGATCTTTCATTGCAACCTCGGGTCTCCACAAAGCACAGACCGAATGGGGTACTGTGTATTGGTTGCATGTGATATGAAAACGTTTTGTGCAGAGAAATGGGGAAAAGGAAAGGTGTGAACCCAACACTGACCAAAATTTAGCACCACAGCTGCAAGTCATAACTGTGATTCACGTCCCTGTCATCTTTCGTACAGAGAGAGTACAGCAAAGTAGACTGCCTTTGAAGAGCGTTTGGAAGTTGCAGTTGCAGAAAAGCTGTGGTTGGAAGTTTCTGTTGGGAAATTTCTAATAAGAGCTTGCACCCAGCACCCTCTAGCCAATCCCTGGATCGAGCCCTGAGCAAGGAACTGTGTCAGCCCTTTGAGGAAGGACGGGTCAGGAAACAGATACCACAAAGACTCCAGGAACATACCTTATTTTTCAGACTATGAGACGCACTTTTTCCACCCCCCCAAAAGTGGGTGGAAATCTCTGTGCATCTTATACAGCGAATGTTGCCGAAGCCCCGCCCACCTGCTGGCCCCCACCCTTCGGCCTCTGCCTCGCAGCAATTTGCCTCCTTGCAGCAAACAGCAAACAGCCTGGTCATTTAGCACGAGCAGCAGATTGTCAGTTAGATCAGCCTCCCGACAATCAGCTGTTTCAGGCTGCAGGGATTGCCATCGCCTATTGCTGCCTCCGCGTGCCCCATTTTTGGATTCTGCATCCCATGTTTGGCCTCCGTGAGCCCCATTTTCCACCTGTTCCAATCCCCGCTGCCTGGAATGGGTGGAAAATGGGGCCTGTGGATGCAGAAAACGGGAAGCGCGGAGGCAGCGATAGGCATTGGCAATCCCTGCAGCCTGAAACAGCTGATCATCAGGAGGCCGATCCAACTGACAATCAGCTGCTTGTGCTAATCAGGCTGTGCTGAAGCTAACCAGACTGTTTGAGGCAAGGAGGTTGTCAAGCCTTTCTCTGCTACCATTTTCAAAGGCTTGGAAAAACCTTTTGCCAGGAAGTAAAAAGTCTTCCAAAACATCCCTGTTAATTAGAGGTGATAGACCGTGTTGTTCTTTGCTGTCAATGATGATAAAAATGAGACCCGGAAAGTAATCTAAAAAACATTTTTATTTATAAAATAAGAAAACCTAACGGAGCTACATGTTTGCAACCTAATCTCCACCAAGGCATATAGAAAAAGAAAAAAGGAAAAATATAACAGAAGTTACAGGAAGTGAAGTATAAACTCTGTACACATGCGCAGTGGATCAAAACATCACAAGACTTTCTTATCTTATTACTATGGAGACAAGATAACACAGTGCTGGCTAGCAGACACCTGCTTGCTAGAATATGAGCTTAGAAGCTTGAACAGACAAACCAAAAAAACACAGTGACAGAGGTAAATTGCTGGAAGGCAGAGGCAGATTTTTTTTTTCTTATTTTCCTCCCCAAAAGTTAGGTGCGTCTTATACTTCGGAGTGTCTTATACTGCAAAAAATACAGTAACCTTATGGTTACATAGTACAGGTATGGATCAAGGCTGTCGAGTCCAACTTTGCCAAACTAGGCTTCTCCCCAGCCTCAATACTCAAGTTGGACTACGACCAAGCAAAACAAACCTTGAGACAAAGGATAGAGGACATCAAAAGGCAAATGGACTTAGGGAGAGCTCCATCGTTTCTGGCTCCAGACACCATTAGATATGTTGTTCCTCCTGCCAGCTATCTTAGCCAATTGGAGTTGACAAAACACCAGAAAACATTTTCGCTCGCACGGTGCCATGCGCTTCCATCAGCCACCCTGTCCGGCAAGTATAAAAAGATACCATTGACTGAAAGACTCTGTTCCTGTGGTACAGGAGAGGTGGAGACTGCGGGTCACTTACTCCTTCAAGGTTCCTTTTACAGCAGAGATTTGAAAAAAACCATATCCTGCCAATAATTGCTAGGTATCCTGGCCTTTCCAACACTGCTTATCTCCAGTGGATACTTCCCTGATAGTATTTTGGGTGCAGCGTGATGGCAAAGTGCTTAGAGTGCAGTACAGCAGGTGACTTCTGCTGACTGCCAGCTGCCTGCAATTTGGCAGTTCAAATCTCACCAGGCTCCAGGTTGACTCAGCCTTCCATCCTTCTGAGGTGGGTAAAATGAGGGCCCAGATTGTTGGGGGCAAGAGGCTGACTCTGTAAACTGCTTAGAGAGGGCTGGAAAGCACTGTAAAGCGGTATATAAGTCTAAGAGCTATTGTTCCTTCCTTCCTTCCTTCCTTCCTTCCTTCCTTCCTTCCTTCCTTCCTTCCTTCCTTCCTTCCTTCTTTCCTTCCTTCCTTGATGCACAGTGGTTAGAATGCAGCATTGCGGACTAAGTCCGCCCACATCCAGGAGTTTGACCCTGAGTGGCTCAAGGTTGACTCAGCCTTCCATCCTTCCAAAGTGGGTAAAATGAAGACCCAGATTGTTGGGGGCAACAGGCTGACTCTGTGAACCACTTAGAGAGGGCTGTAAAAGCACTGTGAACAGTCTAAGTGCTGTTGCCATTGGCAACTGACCTGCTTTATGGCCTTTTAGAGCATCCATGGTCACATCACTGCGATTTATGGTGCTCTTTGCTGGAAACGGGGGTTTTTCTGGTTTCTGACCAAAAACATCCATTGAGGACAATGGATTCACTGAACAACCATAATATTCGCTTTACAACAGCTGCATCCGCTTAACAAGCACACAGAAAAGATCATAACATGGGGTATGGTGACCCCCCTCCCCCCTTAATGGCCTGCATGACTTAACAATTGTAAGTTGTAATTGAGCCTGGGAATACTATTTGTAAGCCATGCCCCGGTCATTCAGAATCCAGAAATAAACACCACTTTGTTCCATCAAAGAACACCATAAATCACAGTGGCGTCATTAAGGGGTGCTGTAAAAGGCCATAAAGCAGGTCGGTGGCTAAGCAGCCAAAATGTTCCTGTGGCGCAGGTGAGGTGGAGACCGCGGGTCACTTACTCCTTCGAGGTTCCTTTTACAGAGAGATTGGGGGAAAAAAAACATATCCTGCCAATAATTGCTAGGTATCCTGGCCTTTCCGGCACTGCTTATCTCCAGTGGCTGCTTAAGGACGAAGAGTCCATAATTACAGCGCAGGTGGCTAGATTCTGCGCAGCAGCCCTGGGGATTCGTCGGAAACACACGTGTCTCATCCACCACAGCTCTTTGCTACCACAAAGGTGGCAAGCCCCATTGCACTGCTTATTCCTTTCCCTTTTAGTATTAAACTTGTTAGGTTTGCATGAAGAGACAGACGCGGAGTGCTTCAAGCTCTTTAATTTATTAGTGACTACAGCTCAGAACGGACCCCCTTTGGCTGGGCTGCGGCTGCTAGCCAGCAGCCGCAGTTGACAGCCAATCAGAGTGCAGGGTTTTCCCGCACTTTTTAAACCAATCATTTCTAACATTTTACAAGAACAATTCAAACTAAACCAATGACTTCAAACCTGCATACATAACACCCTCCCACTAGGTTCAGTCCATACTCAAACCCCATCTATCTAATGTATTCTTTTAAATAGGTGGGGCTCTTATGTGTACGTTGAGACCTACGTGGTTCAGATGTTTTAAGGTTCTCACCCAGTGAGAGAGAAATGTGTCTGCTGACATTTCCATACTTGGACTTCTGGTAATAGTAGAACCTGTTTGGTTGCTACAACCTGGTCTCTCCTCCCAATCCATCTCCAACCCAATGTCAGCACCTAAATCAGGTAGTGATGTACAGTCTTCCACTTGTAAGAATGGATTTTGGCATTGTGACAGGTTTTGGGATGGTTCCTGTCGTGTTGGCTCGTTACACATGGGGTTGATTCTTGCATGCTGATTATCCTCATGATCCTCCCTTCCCCCTAGATGAGGTACTAGGTGTGGGAACCAGAGAGGAGCAATTGCGATGTTCCTGAGGTAATCTGGATCTAAGCTGATCAATGTGCCTGCTCCAGAGGACACCATCCTCTGTTTGTACCCTGTAAGACCTAGGGCCTGTGATTTGTGTTATCTCAGCAGGAATCCATAAAGGTTCACCCATAAGGTTCTTAGCATAAACAGAATCACCCACAGTGAATGTGAATTTTGCTAGTGGAATCTAGTGGTGTGTTGGGTGCGTAAGTGGGATGAAGGGTCAAGGGAGACCTGATTTCCTACCCATCAACAACTCTGCTGGGGATAAGTTAGTTGATGGGTTGGGAGTGATATGCTGGACACTGAGTAGTTTTTCAACTTTCTCAGTGATGTCCCCAGGACCCAATTGCTGAAGTTTTCCTTGGTAAATCGTACCATGCGTTCAGCCTGGCCATTAGCGAAGGGTGCCCAGGGGGTCAGGGCATGTCTGATACCCTGCTGTGCTAGATATGATTCAAAAGGTTGGATGTAAATTGAGGACCATTGTCAGAAACTAGGACATCAGGTAACCCATGAGTTACAAAAGCTTCTTAAGCTGTTTGATGACAGCTTCAGCTGTGGTGGATGCCATAGGGATAACCTCTAGCCATTTGGAATATGCATCTACTATAATAAGGAAAGTGTGCCCTCTGGTAGGGCCAGCAAGGTCAATGTGAATCCTGGACCATGGGCCCCTAGGACATTCCCATTCCTGTTTGGGGGTGAGAGGTGGAGCAGGCCTGACTTCCTGGCAGTTGGGACAGGATGCAACCCAGTGTTCAACCATTTTGTCAATACCTGGCCACCATACATAACTCCTGGCCAATCCCTTCATTCTGACAATTCCCGGATGACCCTCATGTAACATTTCCAAAACCTCTTTTTGTAGTTTTGCAGGAATAACCACCCTGTTACCTCACAAAATACATCCTCTTAATACAGATAATTCAGTTTGCCTGGATTTAAAAGGTTGGGCAAGTTGAGGTAGAACTTGAAGTGGCCAACCTTTCTTAATCCAGCCTATAATAGGAGCCAATAAAGTGTCTTTGGCAGTCTCTCTGGCAATTTCAGCAGCGTGTACTGGAAGCTTGGCAACAGTTTCTAGAAAAAAGGTGTACGTCTCAGGGGCAGGATCCTCAGTGTGTGAAGGAAGTGGGCAGTGACTCAAAGCATCTGCATGCCCAATGTCTTTTCCCGGCCTGTGGATGAGTTTGTATGAATAAGCAGCAAGAAATTCAATCCATCTCAGCATTCTTGGTGACAGGATCGTGGGCGTTGGTTTGTCCCCTGCCACAATGCCTAAAAGAGGTTTGTGATCTGTGACAATAGTAAATGTTCTCCCATATAGATACTCATGGAATTTCTTGACAGCTGCAACAATTGCCAAGGCTTCCTTGTCCAGTTGGCTGTAGTTTCTCTCTGCTTTAGTCAAGGTGCGAGAGTAAATGCAATAGGGGCTTCCCTCCCGCTGGGAAGCATGTGGCTCAACACCCCACTCCAAAAGGGGATGCATCACAAGTCAGTACAACAGGCAAATTCTCAGAGAACTGTATCAGTACAGAATCAGAAGTGATTTGTCTCTTAATAGTGTTAAATGCAGCTTGTTCTTTTCTGCCCCAGACCCATGCAGACTTTTTGTCTAGTAATCTGTGTAGTGGTTCTGCAATGGTTGCTTTCTGAGGTAGAAACATGTGATAGAAGTTAATGAGTCCCAGGAAAGCTTGCAAGTCTTTGCATTTTGGCCTGGGGGCTTCTTTGATTGCCTGAACCTTGGCATCTGTGGGGTGGATACCATGTTTGTCAATCATATAGCCCAAAAACTCTATCTTGTCAGTTCTAAGTGTGCATTTTTCTTCTTTGACTTTTAACCCCGCTTTCTTGAATCTGGTTAGGACTTCTCTGAGTCTCTCGTGTAACTGAGTGTCATTTTCAGCAGAGATTAACACATCATCAAAGTAAGGTACTACCCCTGGCAGTCCTTGGAGCATCCTTTCCATAAGGCTTTGGAAGATGCCTGGTGCCACGCTTACTCCAAATTGCAACCTTTTGCATTTGAAAGCACCTCTATGAGTCACAATGGTTTGGGCCTCTGCAGTGGCATCATCAACTGTTAACTGTTGATATGCCTGGGCCAGATCCAATTTGGCAAAGACTGTGCCCTGCCAAGAGAATGTAATAAATGATGCACCACTGGAACTGGATATGCGCTCTGTTGTAGCGCATGGTTCAATGTCCCCTTGTAGTCTCCGCAGATTCTCACAGACCCATCAGCCTTGACTGGTGTGACTATGGGTGTCTCCCACCTGGAGTGGTCAGTGGGCTCTAAAAACCCTTGAGCTATTAGTTTATCTAATTGTGCATCAATTTTTCCTTTAAGGCAAATGGGACCCTTCTGGGCTTTAAACGGATTGGTGGCACCTTGGGATCTAGATTGAAAGTGATAGGAGTCCCCAAGTACTTGCCTAATCCGTTGCTGAAGACCTCTGGAAACTCAGACTTCAAGGCCTCCTCCCATTCAGTGTTGCTCACGTGATTGATGCCAGTCACCTCGGCGGGTTGAACCACTCAAGTCCCAGCAAACTTGGGCGATCCTTGTCCACAATGGTCAGGGGCAGGCATTTGGTGTGGCCTTTGAACTTCATGTTGAATTCTCTTGTTCCAACTACTGGAATCTTGTTCCCTTGGTAGTCTTTAAGAGTCAGTGCTTGCTTCTTGAAGTGATTCTTCTGAATGTTTGGGAGTAGTCTGTGAATAGTGTCCCATGACACCATAGATAGATATGAGCCTGAGTCCACTTCCATTTGGCAAGGCCTTACTTCAATAAGTACCTTGACATGTAGTTTTCTGTTATTGATAGAAGATGAATGACCAATAGTTACTGTCTGATGAGTTTCATTCTTCCGCTTTGCTTCTGTGCTGCACCCCCCTTTCTCACTGAGATTGTTGGGCTTGAATTCTTTGTCTTTGTTTGCAGGAAATTTCCTTCTGTTGGGTGGAGTTCTGGATGATTTGCAGACTCTTGCTAGGTGTCCTCTTTTTTCACAACGGAGGCAAATGGTGTCTAAAACTTGCATTCAGTGTGGGGTGGCTTCCCCACAACCTCTGCAGTAGAAATCTTGCCTCTTCTATCCAGGTCTTTCTTTTTCGCTCCATTCTGAGTCTGTAAATTCCTCTTCCACCTCACTGCAATCTGATTCAGAATCTAGGTCATCACAATGGTTTGTGGTAGACTTTTCCCCATCAGAATGGTTTGTGGCCCTGTTCATCTTCCTCATGGCTGCTGCTGAGGACTTGGTAGCTTCTGCTGAAGAGGCTTCTTCTATGGCTTCTTTTAGCGTGATCTTAGGTTTCATTAATAACTTGCTCTGTAACACCTTGTCTTTAAGGCCCAGAACAAATTGATCGCGCATGGCCTCTTCTAAACTGTTAAATTCACAAGCACCCCCAATGTCTCTTAAACTTGCCACGAAGTCGTTTACGTTTTCGTTTTCCTCCTGATCACGACGGTAAAACTCGTGTCTCTTAATGAGGCACAATTCTTGTGGTATGTAATGGGCTCTTAACAGCTTTTCCAAGTCAGGCCAGTCCATTACCTTCACGTCTGCAGCTCCCGCCAATGCCTTCGCCATCTTGAAAACTGCCAGACCGCAGTACGTAAGAAAGACCACCCTCTTCCGCTTCTCGGAAATGTCAGCTAGATCGTTTCCTTCCAGATACATTTGGAAACGATCTGCATATGACTCCCAGTCTTCTGCCATCGGATCGAATGGGGCTGGGGGGGTGTTCAGCGCAGCCATCTCATTCTTCTTCTGTTCCGCGTTGCCTTCTTCTTCAGGGGAATCCCACCTTCGTCGCCAGTTTTAGGTTTGCATGAAGAGACAGATGCGGAGTGCTTCAAGCTCTTTAGTTTATTAGTGACTACAGCTCAGAACAGACCCCCTTTGGCTGGGCTGCGTCTGCTACTTATAGCCAGCAGCCGCAGTTGACAGCCAATCAGAGTGCAGGGTTTTCCTGCACTTTTTAAACCAATCATTTCTAACATTTTACAAGAACAGTTCAAACTAAACCAATGACTTCAAACCTGCATACATAACAAAACTGACAACGGGACACACAGTTTATGCATTGTAATTTTAGTATAGTTATAGACCATGGGTATTGACCGGCTGGATTTTATCCTAATTTTAGCTGTTATTTATTATTTTATACTAGAATTTTTAATTGTAGATTTACTCATCTCCTTTAAATGACCCCATAATCCCTTGCGGGGTGGAGTCTGGGCAACTGAACGGAGCTGAGTGTTTACTGGCCGGATGCCCTTCCTGTTGCCAATGCAGGGTTTTCCCCCCAGCAGATTTATTCTCATTGTGCCCAGAGAAAAATATCTGCTTCTACCTGAGATCGAACCCATTTAATTGTATATTTACAGAGTGTTTTAATTTGTTCTGGTCTCTAGTCCATGCCTATAATAAACTGAATTGAATTTAATTCAGATAGACCATGACTTACAATTCAGTTAGGGACCATCCAAATTTACAACGGCACTGAAAAAAGTGACTTATTTTTCATACTTATGACCGTTGCAGCATCCTGTCATGTGACCAAAATTCAGATGCTTGACAACTGACTCATATTTATGTCGGTTGCAAAATCCCAGGGTCCTGTGATCCCCTTTTGCAAACTTCTGACCAACAAAGTCAAAGGGGAAGCCAGATTCACTTAACAACCAGGCTACTAACTTCAACAACTGCAGTGATTCACTTAACAATGGTGGCAAGAAAGGTCATAGAAAGGGACCAAATTCGCTTAACAAATTTTCACTTAGCAACAAAAATTTCAGATTCAATTGTGGCCGTAAGTCCAGGACCACTTGTATCAATTCAGAAGATTTTAAAGAACAACTTACAACCGGATCTTTTCTTTTGGAAGTAGAGGTAGTCCTCAATTTATGACAGATCTCCCCAGAGCTACTTATGGCCCAGATTCAAAGTTTTGGCGATTGGCTCTCCAGTCATGTGACCGTGGTGGGAACATGGGGGGGGGGGCTACCTGTAATGGACAAATGCAGGGGACAGTTGGTGAAGATGATTGAATGTGCTGAGATTCTTACATTGACTTCATTGACTGAAGAAAAGAACCATATCTACATTTGTGGCTGGGTGGAAACCCTTCATGGGGTTTGTCCATGAAGCAGAAAATGCCCATGATTTGTGGGTTTGATTATTAAAAAAATTATTAGAAAAAAATATTCAGGAAAAACTGTATAATAGAAAAAAGTGAGTTTTTTCTGTGATCTTAGAATAAGAGTGAGTTTTCTAATTATATTTATATTTGCTGCCAAGGAATCAGAAGCTTTTATTTATTTATTTTATTCTTCCCTTCTGCCCCTTTCTGTTTTTCTTTCTTTGGTATTTCCTTCCTTGTGTTAGTTTTCTATGTCCTCTATAATTATTTAGTAAATTACTTATATTTAGTTTACTTATATTTAGTAAAATTTATTTAAAAAAAATATTTTTGGTATTGTGGAATTTATTCCCCTCTTAGAAAAGTGTAATGTGTTAGTGCGTAATTCTGCTGAAGAGGAAAAATACGAAAGAAAGGAACAGATTGTTGGGGGAGGGTCACAATAAAGATTACATTTTAATTAATCTCATCTCAGTCAACAGGGAATATACCCGCCCAACCCATAATTTAGTCCCATGGAAGACTGCATAAATATAAAGCAGGGTTCTATCTGTAAACCTGAAGAAAGCAGATGGCAGCCATCCATTCTCATAAGGAAATGAGTTTGTCATGTCCCTTTAAGTGACTTTGATAAATCTGAATGAATTGTCCTCTGTCTGGTGAAAGGGATTCTGTAGATCCCTCCTGTTGGAAGGATCACTTCTGTAATCCTCAGCGAGTGGCTCTTGGCTCTTTGGACCAGCCTAAAACGTTTTTGGTTCCTGCTAGAACATCTGACTCTAGGACAGTGTGTCAAACTCAAGGCCTGCGGCCCTCAATGAAATCAAGTTTGACACCCTTGCTCTAGGACAGGGTCTCCAACCTTGGCAACTTTAAGACTTGTGGACTTCAACTCCCAGAATTCCTCAGCCAGCAAAGAGGAATTCTGGGAGTTGAAGTCCACAAGTCTTAAAGTTGCCAAGGTTGGAGACCAGGGGTGGTATTCAGCTGGTTCTCACCAGTTCTGGAGAACTGGTAGCAGAAATTTTGAGTAGTTCTGAGAACCGGCAAATACCACCTCTTGACTGGCCCCGCCCCCATATATTCTTTGCCTCCCATCGAGTCCCAGCTGATTGGCTGGGTCTCCTTTGGTTGCCCTGCACAGGAAAATGGAGCTGGAAAGCAGGTTAGTGGGGTGGGGAGGGAATGGGATTTTGCAGTAACCTTCTTCCCCCAGGAGTGGGGTGGAATGGAGATTTTACACCAAGGGTCTTCAAACTTGACAGCTTTGAGACTTGTGGACTTCAACTCCCAGAATTCCTGAGCTAACACGAGGCGGAATTCTGGGAGTTGAAGTCCACAAGTCTTAAAGCTGTCAAGTTTGAAGACCCCTGTTTTACAGTATCCTTCCCCTGCTATGCCCACCAAGCCACACCCACAGAACTGGTAGTAAAAAAAATTGAATCCTACCACTGTCGGAGACCCCTGTTCTAGGACATTCTTAGGCCAATATCTAGGAAGGAGTTGTGGAACCAGGGAAGCGCAGAGAAGGAAGAAGCCCTAAGCTCTCCATGAGTTTGATGATCACCTCAGAGACTTTCCTTTGAGTCCAATGTCCCCTTGAATTCAAAGGGGTGGGGTCAAAGGAGCACATTTCATCTGGTATCCAGTGTAGAATGCCCATCTCAATGAGGTTTAAGCTTTCTCAACGAAGGCAAAAAGTTTCTCTCTTTATATACCGTATTTATTTAATCCATCAATCATATTTATATAGCCATCTCACAATCAAAGGACTGTGGATGGAGTGTCCTCATCCCCATTCCAACCTCCATCCTTCTGAGAGCAACTTAGAACCTCAGTGGCTCGGTGACTAAGACACTGGGTGTTATGTATGTAGGTTTGAATGTTATTGGTTTATTTGAACTGTTCTTGTAAAATGTCAAATGGCATTGGTTTAAATAGTGCGGGAAGAAACCCTGCACTCCCATTGGCTGGCAACTGCGGCTGCAGGCTATAAGAGGCAGCCGTAGCCAAGCCAGGACGGGTCCATTCGAGCTGTAGTCACTGAATAAACTCTTTGCTGGAACTCTTTGCGTCTGACTCTTCATGCAGACTTAACACTAAGCTTGTTGATCAGAAAGGCCGGCAGTTCAGCAGTTCGAATCCCTAGCGCCACATAACGGAGTGAGCTCCCATTCCTTGTCCCAGCTTCTGCCAACCCAGCAGTTCGAAAACATGTAAAAAATGCAAGTAGGAAAATAGGGACCCCTTTGGTGGGAAGGGAACAGCATTCTGTGCGCCTTCGGCGTTTAGCCATGCCGGTCACATGACCACGGAGATGTCTTCGGACAGTGCTGGCTCTTCGGTTTTGTAACGGAGGTGAACACTGCCCCCTAGAGCCGGAAATGACTAGCACCTGCGTACGAGGGGAACCATCACCTTTAAGTTCTCAGTATTTTGGCTGGTGTGGATTCTCATACCTTTTTTTTCCTTAAGCTGTTACAGAGGTCTTTCTCTTTTTTTCTGTTTGGTTAACATTTCTCATCAATACTGCTTAACCCAAGACAGGTGTTTCCATCACCTCTGCTCCTGCTGTTGAGGCCTTGTTGATATGTGCAATTTCCGCCAAGATTGTCTTCCATTACACTGCAGGCTGCCTGAGCGTTTCCCATTGACACATTCAAGAAGAGCAGAGAAGATCCTTTTATCCCCTCCATGAGATTCGTTTCATTGTGTGGTGACAGCGAGAGGGGGGAGGGAGGGCAGACAGCCCAGAACCATTATTTCCGAAAGGAGCGAACTCCTAATGAAATAGAAATCCCACCAAATGAGATCAACTTCCAAAAAAAAAAAGGAAAGGAAAGAAAGCTGCCAGAGGAGGAAGGTTACAGGTTACTTCTCTACAGAAAATGATCTTGTTAACCAAGCTCTGAACCAGGAAGTGACTTAAAATTGGTAGGGGAAATGTTTGATGCAAACACAAGACAGTAACAATGGATTTCCTGCTTTGCTTCTTCTGGTTTGCAAGGGCTAAACAGTAGGATCCGTTAAGCAGTCCAAGTGCATTAGAACTGTTGTATCTCGCTTTTTGACTAACTTCCCTATTTATCTTCTTTTTCCTTTCCTTTCCTTTCCTTTCCTTTCCTTTCCTTTCCTTTCCTTTCCTTTCCTTTCCTTTCCTTTCCATCCATCCAGTGTTTTAATCACGTGGTTGTGGTCACTGTGTTAAGTTTTTTGACTGCCTTACGTCTACTTCTGTCTTTCCTTCCTCTGTTCAGCCAGAATGCCAAAGTCAGATTAACAGAATAACTTGCTAATTAATTTTCTATCATAGAATTTTTCCCCAAATATATGAAGTTTGGCAGACGCCCATTATTCTTAATCTGCTTTTACTTTCAAAGAGCAAATGACCAGCAATGGGTGTGTTAGATCAGTTAAAAGATTCCAGAAAACTCCAAACTGTACAGTTTGTGTAAAAATATTACTGAAATCAGTAGTTTTACCTGATTTATCAGTAGCCAACCAGTGTTTGTAGCAAGTATGTGCTTATAGCAATAGCCCTTAGACTTATATACCGCTTTACAGTGCTTTCCAGCCCTCTCTAAGCAGTTTACAAACAGTCAGCCTCTTGCCCCCAACAATCTGGGTCCTCATTTTACCCCCCTTAGAAGGATGGGAAGCTGAGGGAGGGAGGGAGGGAGGAAGGAAGGAAAGAAGGAATAGAGGGAAGGAAGGAAGGAAGAGCAATGGCACTTAGACTTATATACTGCTTCACAGACTTTCACAGCCCTCTCTCTAAGCGGTTTACAGAATCAGCCTCTTGGCCCCAACAATCTGGGTCCTCATTTTACTCACCTTGGAAGGATGGAAGGCTGAGTCCACTTTGAGCCTGGTGGGATTTGAACTGCCAAATTGTAGGCAGCTGGCTGCAGCAGAAGTAGCTTTGTATGCCTCTTGACACGATCCAGGAACATCCACGGGAGAGATCAAAATCTCAATATATTGGATGCAACATCAGGACCAAAACCTGAATCCCTTTTGGGTGTTTGTATAGGGTGGGACTTCAATTGTGCCCATCACCATTCTGTCACTTCCCCCCCAGAGACTCAAATGAAGAGGATAAGAGAAGAGAAGAGTGCTGGAAGGGACCTTGGAGGCCTTCTAGTCCAGCCCTGGCACCATTGTCTCCTTCTGCATTTGAAATGCAGCTATTGTCTCATGGAAGGCCTGGTATTCTGGGAGAATTCGGGGTGCTGAAGATCATCCGCCTTAAACTTGCCGAGATTCAAAAACGCTGAGTTAGAACCACGTGATGCTCCTATGTGGTTTCAGTCCCACATGTTTCCCCCTGGACTTCAGACCAAACTGGCCACCAATCCTGGATTCAGGGTTGCCCTTTGCAGACCTCCCCACCACCTCCAGTGTGTTCAAACAACCATTAGCTGAAGGTTGTGTTTGTCCACAAGGCGGGTGTTTGTTTGTTGCTTGTTGTGAGAACTCAGCCACCGTGAATTACAACAAACCCCACTGATGGCTGACAGGATAGATAACCCCAGGCACACAGGCTGATTTAGCAAACTGAATGTGATATATGGCTTATTCAGCAAATAAGCGACATGGGAACTCATGCAAGCGACTGCTGGGGATGCAGAGTGGAGAACTTTGTCTTTGTTCTCCTGACAATTTGTTGTGGTTAAGCCGGCAGCAGGTGTGGATGGCTGAGGGGAGCGAGGACTCAGATGAGGGGCCAGGACCATTAGGGAGTGGACTGCTGCTGCCTTCAGAGATTGTGGGGGTTGGCAGCAGCGATGAGGAGGTTCCTGAGGAGCCTGTGTCAAGTGTGTGTGCATGCAGGATTGCTCGTAGGAAAGAGCAGCTGCAGCAGCATAAGTGACTCAGGAGTAAGGCTGCAAGGTAATGGCCCCTCCTTCAAGAAGATAAAGGGCAGCTGTGAAGCGAACGTTCTTTGCAGGAAGCAAAAACGTTTTGAAACTCAGCCTTGTGGAACATTCCAGTTGGTATTTGAAGACTCTTGGATTGTAAACTATTTCTTATCTGTGGTTTTTGGCAGCCTTGCAAAAACTTGGCAAGGTTCTTCCTTGTCGGAGCTAATTAGCTGGAAGCAGCCTTTTATCTGTGAAGAAACAGGATTCATAGATGAAACATTAAAAGGTTGTGCTGCTGCCTTTGCCTTGTGTTTGCTCTCTTGGAACCAGGTTTGGGTCAGAACACCATTTGATTTCCCCGGTGTTTGGAATGATATCCCCTCCAGCGGTCATTTTTATTCTTCCAGATATGGAGTCCCAGGGCTGGAAGAGGCCTTGAGTTCTTCTAGCCCATTCTATGCCCAAGGCAGGAGTCCGTATACCAATGTTCTTAACCTGAAGTTTTAGTGCTATGAATTTTATAGACAGCTCTATTTCCCCCCCACCCCGCATTGCTCTGAATGCTACATTCTAAGCTGAAATTTGGTAGGTTTTTGGATGATTGCTTTCCTAATTGTATTTAATGCTTTATCTTTTTCGAATGGCCAGAGAACACTAATATTGGCAAGTGGACAAACTTTAATTTTCTTTTTTAAAAAAAATAAAATACAATGAAATCATGAAAATTACAGCCTGGAATTTTACCCTCCTGAACAATTAACTTTATCTTTGTTTCATTACAAACTTTCTTGCCCTCTTACAAAGATAAAATCTTACCTGCAAAAGTTTATAGGAATGAATTAGGTAGCAGAAACAGGGGAGGCACCAGAATGATCAGGGGAGCAGAACCCAAGGATTAACCATGTAGACATCACAGTCATAAAAAGCTAAGCCCATTTTATCCAGAGGGGATTCCAACTCCCAGAAACCTCAGCCAACATAGCCATTTTGAGAGAGATGCCGAGGTGGTATTCAGCCAGTTCTGACCAGTTCTGGAGAACCGGGAGCAGAAACTTTGAGTAGTTCGGAGAACCGGCAAGTCCCACCTCTGACTGGCCCCGCCAACCCCACCTCTTCTCTGCCTCCCATTGAGTCCCAGCTGATCAGCTGGGTCTTCTTTGGTTGCCCTGCACAGGAGAACGGAGCTGGAAAGCCGGTTAGTGGGGTGGGGAGGGAATGGAGTTTTGCAGTATCCTTCCCCTGCCACACCCACCAAGCCATGCCATGCCACGCCCATCATGCCCCACCAAGCCATGCCTACCAAACCAGTAGTAAAATTTTTTGAATCCCACCACTGGAGACATGACAAGACCCAAGCAGCTAACGGTCTCATCCTAATCATGTCTCCTCAGAAAGAAACCTTATTGAATTTAACAGGACCTCTATGTGTGTTTAGGAATGAACCTCAGGTGTGCAGGGCTGATGGCGGTAAGATGGCGGAGATCTACATTCTCCAAGCAAGACTTTTTTCTTCCATGTCTCAGTGGTTTCTTGGCAGTGGAGGGGTTTCCAAGACAGGGTGGCTCCAGAAACTGTTCATCTCATTCTCCCAAAAAGATTGGGGCTCCCTCAGGACAGGCCCAAAGTAGCTGGCTGAATCCTGGCCAACTAATTCTGTATTTAACAGACTCTTGTAATGTATCCAAAAGTTCTTAGCACTTCTGTGTCGAGCTACACTAATGCCTCCCAATTTGGAAAACTATTCCATTAAAATATTAAGTCAAATTTATATGCTGTTAATTATTAATCACTGCTAATTATTTCATCCACAGATGGAATTTACATGAGCGCAAGACCTGTTTCAGAGCCATATTGTATTTAGATGACAGAGTTTTATTAAAAAGGATAGATTTTTCCTACCCCCAACTGTACCCCTCAAATCAACATTGGGGACCAGCAAGAATAGAATGGAATGGAATGGAATACAATAAAATAGAATAGAATTCTTTTATTGGGCACGTGTGATTGGACACACAAGGAATTTGTCTTGGTGCAAATGCTCTCGGTGTACATAAAAGAAAAGATACATTCGTCAAGAATCATCAAGAATCATCAGGTGCAACACTTAATGATAGTCATAGGATACAATAAGAATAGAGTAGAGTAGAATATAGAGAATAGAATCAAATAGAATCAAATAGAATAATAATGGAATAGAGTAGAACAGAATAGAACAGAACAGAATAAGGAATAGAACAGAATAGAACAGAATAAGGAAAGAATAGAATAGAATAGAATAGAATAGAATAGAATACAATACAATACAATACAATACAATAGAATTCTTTATTGGCCAGGTGTGATTGGACACACAAGGAATTTGTCTTGGTGCAAATGCTCTCAGTGTACATAAAAGAAAAGATGTTCAGCCATCTTCAATCAAAAGCCACCTTTTCAAATCCAGGCCATTGTACTCTTTCTAACAATTGATTAAAAGAGACTAGATGCCTGGCTCTGTTCCTCTCTGCTTACACCTAGCTGACACCAGGAAACTTTGCCAACCTGCCAATTCAAGGTTTGAGTAGCATCTCTCAAAGCCCTGCTTTATTCCTTCTGCTTTTGAATATATGTTTGCCATAGAGAACCATTAACAAGACAGAACATTAACCTATGTCAAATTCTGATCTCTGTGGGTAATAAACAGATAGCAATAAGTGTGTATAGTTGTGCGTGATTTGGGGCCAGCGAAATGAATATGCTTGTAGAATGCAGAAGATTGATTTAAAATCACTACAACACGTTCCCTCAAGAGCAGAAAAGATACTAATCTCCTCAAATTTTCCTTAACCAACTTTCCTGTCAATCTGTCACTTTTTTTTTTGTCAGGCAGCCTCTAAATTTTTACTCATTTATTCATGATGATTTATTTTGAGATATGATATTTTAGCAGCTCTGGATAATTAGGAAGTTACTCTTCACTTTGTCCAAATAATTGTCTTACTCTACTACTTCCAGACAGGGAACTTCTCCACATCCATTCCCTGGGATTGCATCAGGAACTCCCGCAGGAGAAGTCTGTATGATCCACCCACATTATTTTCAAGGTGAGAAGATCTCAAAACTTAGCCTTAGTGAGGCTAAACAAAACACAGTCTGGGAAAGTGCTACTCAGAGAATACCAAATTCAGCTCACTGACTGACTTCTTTTCCACTAACACTGTACTGCAAACCAGGACATACAAAACCTTCGCCAGACCAGAGGTGGGTATTCAGCAGGTTCTGATCAGTTCTGGAGAACTGTAGTGGAAATGTTGAGTAGTTCAGAGAACTGGCCAATCCCACCTCTGACTGGAGATTTTACTGTATCCTTCCCCTGCCATGCCCACCAAGCCATGCCCACAGAACCGGTAGTAAAAAAATTTGAATCCCACCACTGCGCCAGACCATTCTCAAATACAGTTTATCTGCCTGGAATCCACACTGTATTACGGACATTAATACAACTGAGTGCATCCAGAAGTACTTCACAAGAAGAGTACTACACTCCTCTGCTCGCAATAGAATACCTTATGCTACCAGGCTCGAAATTTTGGACCTAGACAACTTAGAACTACTCTGCCTATGGTCTGACCTAAGCTTAGTACACAAAATTGTCTGCCACAACATCTTGCCTGTCAACGATTTCTTCAGCTTCAACCGCAATAACACACAGGCAAACAATAGATACAAACTCAATGTAAACTGCTCCAAACTCGATTGCAGAAGATACGACTTCAGCAACAGAGGGGTCAATGCCTGGAAGGCACTACCTGACTCTGTTGTTACATCCTCAAACAAACCCCCAAAACTTTAACCTCAAACTGTCTACCATGGATCTCACTCCATTCCTAAGAGATCCTTAAAGAGGGCATGCATAAGCGCACCAGCGTGCCTACCGTCCCTGTCCTATGGTTCCCATTTATTCATACTCATTATGTACATACTTATATATTTATATGTTATCTTTCATCCAAAATGGCACTGATGATGGCTGCCTTGGTGAAATGCTCTCTTATGATTTGATTTACTTATTGTACCCTCTGACTATCATTAAGTGTGGTACCTGATGATTCTTGACTCTTGACGAATGTCTCTTTTCTTTTATGTTTCCTGAGAGCATTTGCACCAAGACAAATTCCTCGTGTGTCCAATCACTTGGCCAATAAAGAATTCTATTCTATTCTATTCTATTCTATTCTATTCTATTCTATTCTAATGTTTATACTTACACTTGTTTTCTCATACATACTTGACAAACTAAACTAAATAAATAAAAATAAATAAATAAAGCTGGCCAAAGATCAAAGGATCACACTCTCTCTCAATCTCAGAAACTATATGTTGTCAGTCAAATGAGCCTCTGGGTGTTTAACAAGATACAAACCATTATCAACGAAGTCCAGTTATCTCAGAAGACAATGGAACGCTACATCAAATCCATAAAAGCATCAATAAGGACATCCTTGAGGAGGAAGGTTGCAGTTTAAAGGGGGGGTTTAGTCTTTTCTTAAAACAAGTCAGACAAGAAATTCTCCAGAACTTTAGAGGAGGGTACTCCATAAGCTTGGGGCCTCCACTGAGGGAACCTCTTCTCCTATTTGCTTCCAACTGGGCCTCCCTGCAGTTCATCATAACCCCTTCATGGAAGACTGGAGTTCCTGTTCTAGATTGCAGACTTTCCCAGTCTCTCCAAGGTATGTCCAATCTTGACCATCCTGGCATCAGAGTCAGAGGCCTCCAGATCAATGGTAATTAGATTAAAGAGCTTAAAAGCTTGGCCACGGGGCCATTAAAATGGTCTAGGCAAACTTTCCTTTTAGGGCTGGCTTATAAGTGAAAAGCACAACTACTTACCTACGTTTAATAATAGATGGATTTCACAAATAAGTCACAGTTGAAATGGACGATTCTGAACCTTGGACCGCTGGTGCTTTTTCTGATTTCATACCTGTTCTATGTGAATGCTACTTATACCTGAATTGCTATGCAGAGTTTAAAATGGCTGGAAATGTTTGATGGCTGGAGAAACAAACAAGATATGCCTGCAGGCCCAGATCTCTCCTTTTTTAAAAAAACACAAGAGGAAAAATGTTATTTGAATATGGAACTCAGAAATTTCACATTCTTAAAGAGAGAGAGGGTGATGCTCAAGTATTTGGAAACCCAGGTGGTCCTCAACTTAAGACCTCAATTGAGCCCAATTTTGTTTTGTTGCTAAGCGAGACAAAACCTATCAGTTTTGCAGTGTCTTCCGCAGAAGGAAGTATTAAGGCCCATGTTCCCCCTGTTCAAAATCTGCCTCTATGCACTGTATCACGATTCTGGCAGTTACCCCCATTTAAATCATGAGTCTCGAGCCAAACTTCCAAAACTAAACAAGATTTATTGGGAGTTAACATGTCAGCACTACCTGGGTGTAGCTGACTCTGAGGCACATCATTCATTGTCACACTTGACCCTGGTTTTCCCCCACCCCCTGGGTGTATCATAATTCATATTCTCCAATGGGACACATCCATAGCCCAGAGTCATCAATCATGCTCTCCAGTTAGAATTTTGCCCGGCAGAAACTTCAGTCACATAGTTACAATCTGAAAAATTATGTATGGAATGCACTTTCGATTTCCAAGCTGCCGCACTGCTCTTTCAAACCCCTTTCCCCTGTCCCTTTCTGTTGGCAACTATAAAATATCCATAGAAACGTTTTATGAGTTTTTTTTTTTAATTACATTTATATGCCGCCCTTCTCCGAAGACTCAGGGTGGCTTACAATTTTTTTGGAGCACAACCCAATGCGCTCAGCAATAGCCTTCATTCCATTGTATATGCCTGCTTATTACTAAGCGGCATTTTTACAAAGTCAGCTTATTGCCCCCAACAATTTTGGGTCCTCAATTTACCTACCCCGAGAGGATGGAAGGCTGAGTCAACCTTGAGCCTGGTGGGATTCGAGCCTACAGTAATTGTAGACAGCTGGATCTTAAGAGCAGGCATTTAACAGCCTGAGCCACCAAGGACCAAGTTGGCACACTAATTTCAAGGAACCACAAATCTCGACTCCATGACTATTTGCTACTATCTCAAACCCTACATTCTGCTGTTTTTTGCACCATTGCTGGTGGTTCAAGGTCCACTTAGCTAACAAAGAAGGATGAAAAAAAAATCTGGTTCAGGGATTATGAAACAATATTCGCTCATCCTACACAGCCAATTGTTCCTAGTTGCTTGCAAGGCAACACTGGGGTCAAATGAAGACCAGTACTTTCCCATATTACTTGCAGGAGTAATCCTAGCCAATCAATGACCGTTCTAAGATCAGATGTTGTTAACCTCTTTTTGCAAAGGGTGAAATCAGAAGCTTTTGTGAAATGACCTTCCCCTTTTTGATAAAACAGCCCAATGTCATTTTTGAGTTTTTGATAAGCCTGGTCGATTGTAGCTGACATACTTTTGAAACTAATTTTGCAGACCAAGACCAAGGTAAAATATATGAACAGAATTAGTGACGTATTATTCATTTCTGAAATATATGGAAACTATCTCTGGCATTTAGGATAATTTTCTATCAACCTGGAATTTCACTTGTCTTGTGGGTAGGCAGCATACAAATGACTGTTGAAACGAACACAGGCCAACAATTATTGTGCCATATGTCCGATTGACGTGCGAGCATTATTGTGAAGAGAGTCCAAAGGTACACAAAGAATTCAGAATCAACAAAGCAACAAGAATTGCAGGCAGCAATGGAGACCAAGCCTGCTTTCCTTCCTTCTGTTTCCCTTCCTTCCTTCCTTTTTTGTTCATTCATTCGTTCCTTCCTTCCTTTCTTCTATTGTCGTTCCTTCTCTGTTTTCCTTCCTTCCCTCCCTCCCCTCCCTCTTTTCCCTCCCTCCTTCCTTCCTCTGTCCCCTCCCTCCCTCTCTCCTTCCCTTCCTTCCTTCCTTCCCACCCTCCTTCCCTTCCTTCCTTCCTTCCTTCCTTCCTTCCTTCCTTCCTTCCTCCCCTCCCTCCCTCCCTCCCTCCCTCCCATCCAGGGGTGGGATCTGACTGGTGTAACTACTGGTTTGGTGATTTTATGATATGCACACCCCCCACACACACACAATTCACGGTGAGGACAGAAGTCCCTAACCCAGTCCCAATCTTATTACACTATGTGACCTTGTTGCACAATGTGCCAGCCCTGCAAGTCTGTGTTATTTTCCATTCAGACGTCTCACAGCCCATGGGTAGAAACTGCCTGTTGGTGCAGCTGGCTATGCTTCTATATCTCCTACCTGATGGTAGGAGAGTGAAGAAGTGCTGACTGGGGTGTGAGTCATCCCTGAGAATTTTCCTCACTCAGCCTCCATTTCAGTGTCTTTCTCCCAGCTTGGAACTGAACCAGGTGGATTTTCCTTCTAACATAGGTGAGTCTCTGATTTTGTCATTAGCAATTCCTAAGAGGAAATCCCCCTGAAGTACACAGGACATCTTCTTGCCAATGTTTCTTTTGTAAGATGGAGCTTCTCCAGGAACATCCTGAAGAGGCTGAGAAGAAGGTGATTATCTCTGGGATCCTGAACATGGCAGGAGGAACAATGTGGGTCTAAGCCCCCATTTTTATCCCTTATCCTATTCATTTATTTTTATTTATTTTGTTTGTTTGTCAAACATGTACAAGATAACAAGTGTAAGTATGAACGTAAACAGGAACAAAGGCGGTAAATACAGATAAATGGGGACAGTAAGACAGGATGGTAGGCACGCTGATAGACTTATGCAGGCTGCCTTTAGGGACCTCTTAGGAATGGGGTGAGGTCCACAGTAGATAGTTTGAGGTTGAAGCTGTGAGGGGTTGAGGCTGTAACCACAGAATTGGGTTGAGCATTCCAGGCATTGACCGCTCTGTTGCTGTTATATGTGGAAATTATATATTGTAAGTGTTATGTATGCAGGTTTGAAGTCATTGGTTTAGTTTGAACTGTTCTTGTAAAATGTTAGAAATGATTGGTTTAAAAAGTGCGGGAAAACCCTGCACTCTGATTGGCTGTCAACTGCGGCTGCTGGCTATAAGTAGCAGCCGCAGCCCAGCCAAATCGGGTCCATTCTGAGCTGAAAGTCACAATAAACTTAAGAGCTGAAGCACTCTGTGTCTGCCTCTTCATGCAAACTTAACAGTAAGTTACACCTGAGAAAATGAAGAACAGAAGAGATTCCATGTTTATCCAAAATATGACCTGTAAAATTATTACTGGACAGTTATATAACTGTATCTAACAAACATATTATGTTTTGTAACTTGTTATGTTTTAAAAGTAAAATATCATGCTCTTGGCTGGAATGGGGGTTGTATTTCTTGGTGTTAGGATATATGTGGGAGATACTGGGTCATTCTGACCCAATGGAAACCTGTTAATGGTCCATTGTGCTTAGATGGACATAACAGGAAGAAGCCATGAGAACAAGGGTAGTTTCCAAAGACAAGGAAACAGGTGTTACACATTGGGCGTGACGTAGAGAGATACGTAGCTTGGATAGATTGTGAACCCAGAAAAGGGGCAGAGACTGTATATTTGAACCTGTATATAAACTCCAGCCCTCCTGGGGAAAATGTCTTCTGCCATGAGCAGAATTCCCTTTTGCAAAAGCTTAATAATAAAGCTCTTCCATATTGTTCACTTGTCTCTGGCTGTTTTTTGTGGTTATTATCACAGTTGCTGAAGTCGTGCTTCTGCAATCGAGTTTGGAGCGGTTTACCTTGACTTTGTATTGGTTGTTTGCCTGTGTATTTTGGAGGGGGAGAGAGAGAATCATAGCACTTGCATTGTCACACTGCTTGCATTGTGACAATGTTTGGGATTTATCAAAACTCGAAGCACCTCCTATATTTTATCAGGGGCATCTTCATCCAAGACTTTAGGATGCTACTACAAAATCCAGCACCATCCGGGGTTTGAGATCTCTTGCATGTTCAGTTTACTTCTCATTATGCTGCCAAGTGCCGAGAAACTCACAACATTTTTTGATCATGGAGGATGCCCCACTCACTCTCTCTCTTTTGACAAGCTGTCAGAACCACATCTCAAAGCAAGAATCAATCTCTGGGCATTTCAGCATGATTAAAAAGCTGCCTGCACAAATAGGCTCCCTCCTTCTCTTCGCTCTTGTAAGGCCTCCCTGTTACTATTTCTAGTGATAGTGGGGGAAATCATTCTACTCAGCATTGGAATCAAGGCTGTGTAAGGCTTAAGGGTTGGACGGTGGTGGGATTCATTTTTTTTTACTACCGGTTCTATAGGTGTAGCTTGGTGGGAGTGGTGTGGCTTGATGGGCATGGCTTGGTAGGTGTGGCAGAGGAAGGTTACTGCAAAATCCCCCTTCTCTCCCCACTCCATTAACCTGCTTTCCAATTCCGTTCTCCTGTGCAGGGCAACCAAAGGAGACCCAGTCGATCAGCTGGGACTCAATGGGAGGCAGAGAATAGATGGGGTTGGTGGGGCCAGTCTCTGAACTACTCAAAATTTCCACTACTGGTTCTCCAGAACTGGTCAGAACCAGCTGAATACCACCTTTGGGTTGGGCTTGCAGTGGGGAGACCTGGTTCCAGAATCTCTTGGTGACTAACTTGCATTTGTGGAGAAGAGGGGTGATATCAGTGCAGTAAGAAAGAAATTGTAAGACAAAAATGAGTTCAGGGTTATAATTGTTTCTTTGTAGTGGATGCCCTTGCTCTGAAAGAGGCAGGTAGGGCAGACTATGCAGTGGCCAGTCTGGGTTGGTACTTGATCCAGGTGAAAATGGTTGCATTTTGCATTCTTGAGCTGGCCAAGATGATAACCAGGTGGTGAAGACCACTTTTGGTCACTGCGATGTAAAAAAAAAAATGTTGAGACTCTAGAAAGAGTGCAGAGAAGAGCAACAAAACTGATTAGGAGACTGGAGACTAAAACACATAAAGAACGGTTGTGGGAATTGGGTATGTCTAGTCTGATGAAAAGAAGGACCAGGGGAGACATGAGAGCAGTCTTCCAATATATCCACAAAGAAGAGGGAGTCAAGCTATTGTCCAAAGCCCCTGAAGGCAGGACAAGAAGCAACGGGTGGAAACTAATCAAGGAGAGAAGCAACTTAGAACTAAGGAGGAATTTTCCTGACAGAACAATTAACCAGGGGAGAAGAAGAGATTGGACAACCATTTGTCTGAAGGAGTGTAGGGTTTCCTGCCTAAGGGCTTGGACTTTGCTGGCTGAGGAACTCTGGGAGTTGAAGTTCACAAGTCTTAAAGTTGCCAAGGCTGGAGACTCCTGTTCTAGTCCAAACCCCTGCTCAAAAGTCCTTATACCATCCCAGGCAAATAGTTGTCCAGTCTTTTCTTGGAAACCTCCAGTGATTCAACACCCACAATTCCAGGAGGCAAGTTGTTGCATGCGTTAAATTGCTCTCATTGTCAGAAAATTTCTCTTTAATTCCAGGTTAATTCCCTTTAGCGAGTTTCCACCCATTGCTTCTTGTTCTGCTTTCAGGTGCTATGGGAAATAAACCAAAGCCCTCCTCCCACCCACAGAGCCACATATACTGGAAGGCAGCTATCATGTCTCCCCTCAGTCTTCTCTTTGATGGGCTAAATGTACCTATTCCTTGCAACCATTCACAGTACGGTTTAGTTTCCAGACTTCTATTCATCTTTGTTCCTGTTCTCGACACTCTTTCCAGGGCCTTGGCATCTTTCTTTGTATTGTAGATTAGATTTATTAGATTTATATCCCGCCTCACTTCCCCAAAGGGAACTTCGGCGTACAACAAGATAAAAAACAATTTCTGTACAATATAAAAACAAGAAACTCATTCATACCAATCCAAAACATACACGGGGGAAAAGGAAGGTCTCAATGCCATGCCCTCCAACAAAGCCAGGTCTTAACGGCTTTGGAACAATAGATTTGGGATGGTTCTAATCTCCATGGGGAGCATATTCCAGAGGGGCGGCACTGCTACAGAGAAGGCCCTAGCCGTGGACCCTAGCCGACATTGCCTGGCCGACAGTATCCGGACAAGCCCTCCTTGTGAGATCTAACTGGCTGGGAGGCATAAGTGCAGAAAGGCGGTCTCCCAGGTATCCCGCTCTAAGCCATGAAGGGCTTTAAAAGTTGTCACTAGCACCTTGAATTGCACCGGAAGACCACTGGTAACCAGTGCAGCTCATGGAAGATAGATGTTATATGGGCACATCTAGGTGCACCCATAATCACTCGTCGGCGCATTTTGCACCAGCTGAAGTCTCGAGTGCTCTTCAAGGGCAGCCCCATGTAGCGCATTGCAGTAGTCCAATCGAGAGGTGATAAGGGCATGAGCAACCATGTGAAGAGCCCCACGGTTCAGGAAGGGTCACAACTGGCATAACAGGCGAACCTGTGCAAAGGTCCCTCTGGTCACAGCCGTAAGATGGTGGTCAAATTGTAGCTGTGGATCCAGAGGGGAGGAACAGGGACCAGTCCGGGAATCTGGAGAGGACTCGGATGAGGGTCCTGCATCCAATACAGAGATGGGGCCAGGACCATCTGGGAGTGAGGTGCTGACTCTGGAGCCTCCAGAGTCTGGCAGCAGCGAGGCAGAGGAACCAGGGGAGACTGTTCCCAGCATGCGTGTGCGCAGAGCTGCTAGAAGGCAAGAGCAGCTAAGACAAAAGGGGTGACTTGGGAGTAAGTCTGGGAGGTGATTGCCCCTCCCATAAGGCATAAAGGAAGTGCAAAGGTTGAGAAACCTTTGCAGGAAGCAAAGTCATTCACTCTGTTCCAATTAAACCTTGAAGCTCTATGTGGACTTTGTACTCTGTTTGGCTTTTTACAGTTAATTTGGCATTTTTGTTATTGGCAGCAATTCAAAGGAGAGAAAGGTGGGTGCTTATCTCGAGGGATTGTTTGGGACTCATTACAGGCTGGGTGTCAGATCTGTGTATCTGTTGTTTCTTCTGAAAGAAGAAAAGGAGGGGGGGAGACTGAGAAATAAATCCTTCTTGTTATAACCTGAATATATTTAATCTTATATCGAATTTGTATAACCTACACATGATCCAGTGGAGGGATGAAACCCAGATGGCCGGAACCTGTCACCTCTGGGAGAGACAGCCAGGAGATGAAGAGACCATAAAAATTCCACAGTGAGATGTGTCCTGGGAAACTCTGAAAAAGATGGTTCTAAAAAGCGGGTGGGGGGAGAATTAACATGTTGGCTCTTTGTTTTACTAAATACACATCAAGATAAGGGGAGGGGTTTTAAACTCCCTTAACTATCTCTGCATGCCTGAGAGACCTTAGACACTGCTTTTAACCCCTACATGAATTTTTTTTTAATTTACATTTATATGCCGCCCTTCTCCGAAGACTCAGGGTGACTTATAATTTTTGGGATACAACCCAGTGTGCTCAGCAATAGCCTTCATTCCATTATATATGCCTGCTTATTACTAAGCGGCATTTTACAAAGTCAGCTTATTGCCCCCAACAATCTTGGGTCCTGGCCCCATCTCTGTATTGGACGCAGGACCTGCATCTGAGTCCTCTCCAGATTCCCGGACTGGTCCCTGTTCCTCCCTCATCTCAATAAAGGATTCCTTTTGATACGTTTTGATACGTTTTCAGAAGTTCATTCTAGTTGGCTGAATGGGAAAAGTTCTGTAGCCTGACACTGGGAATGAACATAATTCCCAGCGTTGAAATAAAACAAGAGTTGTTTGGACTAAGCGTGTGCTTAATTATGGTCTCAGGAAGCCTTGGTCAGAACAGTGACCATTCAGTTACAACAGCACTGAACATAGTGACTGATGACTATTTTTCACACATATGCCCATTACACTACACTTTGCAATGTCCCCATGGTTGCCTAATTAAAATTCAGATGCTTGACTTATGATGGTTACAGTGTCCTGGGGTCATGGGATTCCCTTTTGCGACCTTCTGACAAAGAGAATTGACGGGGAAGCAAGATTCACTTAAACAACCGTGCTGCTAACTTAACAAGGGCAGTGATTCACTTAACAATGGTGGCAAGAAAGGTTGTAAAATGGGATAAAACTCACTTAACAACATAAATTTTCGGCTCAGTTGTGCTCGTAAGTTAAGGACTACCTGTACATTTCTCCTCCACATGTGCAGGGGGGACAAAGAGATAATAGAAGAGGGATTTGGGCAAGGACAGCCCAACCCATTCAGCAAACCTATTGTGGCCCCATAGAGATGTAATTAACAATTCAGAACGAAATCACCTTTTCCTGCCCAGATTTCCTCCCTGGGTAAATGTGGCTCACTTTTCAACTCTGGCCTGATGTAAACAATTACAAGCCCAGCTCCCTCGTTTTGCCATAGTTTTCCACACCGCACAGGTGTGTTCTTCTAAACGCATGAACAAAATTAAACTCTGGCCATGACGGCCCTCAGTCCTTATTGTAGGCACAGCCAAGGATGTGCATGACGAAAATCCATTTTTATTAGAAATGGAAAGGTCAGCTATGTGATGTGTCTCCATGGTGAAAATAATGAATTAAAAATGTACACACTACTTTGGGTTATTGGATAGGAAGCAAGGAAGAACTGAAAACTGAAAAATGTAGAAGGGAAGTTTTCAGGCAAATTCCATATATATGCACAAAAATTCTGGTGTGTTTGCTTGTTTATTGAAAATATTTTCTATTGTCTAATGCTTTTAAGAGAGGGGTGCAGCTGAGTTGCAAAATTATTAAGCAACAATGGATAATTATTAACACATTTCCAGCAGCAGAGCAACCCATTTTGCAGATAAAACAGGTTCATTAGGGACAGCTCATCTTCCATCTCCAAAAAACACTCCAAAATCAAAATTTTGCAGCCATTTTTATTCTTCCAATTGTTTCACATTAATAATTATGTGGACTTATTACTGTTGCTGAAAATGATGTCCTCCATCATCAGGAAGGACCAGGAAACATTCACAAGCTGAGAAATAGCCTTGACTTCCCTGATGCTGTACATGCTTTTTCAAATGTTCATCTTTCCAGATGGAGATATGGTAGACAATCCAATGCATTGTCAATCCAAGGACCAGGGGAGACAGGATAGCAGTGTTCCAATATTTGAGGGGCTGCCACAGAGAGGAGGGGGGTCAAGCTATTTTCCAAAGCACCAGAAGATAAGGAATAATGGATGGAAACTGAACAAGAAGAGATTCAATCTGGAAATAAGGAGAAATTTTCTGAAAGTGAGAGCAATCAACCCATGGAACAGAAGTTGCTTTCAGAAGTTGTGGGAGCTTCATCACTGGAAGCTTTCAAGAGGAGACTGGACTGCCATCTGTCAGAAATGGTGTAGGGTCTCCTGCTGGGGTGGGGAGTTGGACTAGATGACCTACAAGGTCCCTTCCAACTCTGATTATCTGTAAATCTGCATGTCTGTTCAGAAGAAAGTCATGTTGTCCCTGATGCAGGAGGAAGAACCTTGACTAGGGCAGAACAAGTGTGGTCATCCCTGCACCAGACATCTCCTGCTACGAGAGGTTTCTTCAACTGGTCCTGTTGAGTGTGGAGGAAGGTGGAGAACCGTGTTCCTAAAGATGCCATGTTGAAAGGAGGCCCGTATTTTGCAAGATGGAGTTGTTCACATCTCAAGGGCTCCTACAGTTCAGATGAAGTGAACTTTCAAGTTGGTTTACTTCAGTCTGCTTGTGAGGTCTGCTTCAGAGGTGGTATTCAGAGGGTTCTGACCAGTTCTGGAGAACTGGTAGTGGAAATTCTGAGTAGTTGGGAGAACCAGCAAATCCCACCTCTGACTGGCCTCGCCAACCCCATCTATACTCTGCCTCCCATTGAATCCCCGGCTGGCTCTTCTTTGGTTGCCCTGCACAGGAGAATGGAGCTGGAAAGCAGGTTTGGGGGGGGAATGGGATTTTGCAGTAACCTTCCCCTGTATGCCCACCAAGTCACGCCCACAGAACCGGTAGTAAAAAATTTTGAATCCCCTCATTGGTCTGCTTGGGAAATTCCAGAATGGAGAAGAGGCAAACTCACTGCAATGACTCCCCCAGAGGCTTCCTCAGATACCTCTCTAGATGTCAATTTTGGAGGAGGATGAACCAGTCCGGGGCACATCAAAAGGAGAGTTGGTCAACAGCTGCAAGCACCCACTTGAGACGGATTTGGCTGAAGCACAGCTGCAGCAGGACAACTGGGAGGCTTCAGGTGGGAAAGCATGCAGCTGGTCAGGGATGAGGAGGAGAAACTGCCTTCTGTCCTAATCCAAGAACACGTAGGGCAGAGAAAAGGCAAGGAGCAGAGAAGGTCAGTCTGACTACTCATGAGGAGGTGGTCTCGCCCTTCTTGATGGGATGCACCAGAAGCTGGCTGTTTAGCACAGCAGACAGATGGTGCCAATGCTGGAGACGATGTCTTCATTTCCTAACTGTGTGTTCCCTGGTTCTTGTGATTCCTGCCTTGACTTCGGATTGTGCCTTGTGAAATATGGACATTTCTTGCTTTATGAATCCTCTTGCTGTGGATTTAATTTTGCCTGGTGGACTTGTCTAGCTTAGGAAACCTTCAACTGCCTTGTGCACATTGCTGTGTGGGCCAGCCTTGGTCTGCTTTTGACTGGACTTAATTGGGACAGTTCTGGGGTTTTTGGTGAAGGGAACTGCTGAGGATACTAAACCCCCATTACTTGTGTGTATGAGAGGGACAGCACCAGAGGTGGTATTCAGCCGGTTCTGACTGGTTCTGGAGAATCAGTAGCAGACATTTTGAGTAGTTCGGAGAACCGGCAAATCCCGTCTCTGACTGACCCTACCCCCATCTCTTCTCTGCCTCCCATTGAGTCCCAGTTGATTGGCTGGGTCTTCTTTGGTTGCCCTGCACAGGAGAACGGAGCTGGAATGCAGGTTAGTGGGGTGGGGAGGGAATGGGGATTTTACAGTATCCTTCCCCATGGCCACCAAGCCAGGCCCACAGAACCGGTAGTAAAAAAAATTTGAATCCCACCACTGGACAGCACACTTGTAGAAATCCTTCCTGTTGCTTCCATCAGGGAGAGACAGAAAATGGCTTCTGCCTATCACAACACACACCCTAATTTTTCTTCTTCTTCTTGCTTTTGAAATAGCCAGTGAAGACGCCATGTCATTGTCTCTTTCCTTTAGCAGAGAGAGAAAAGATATAGCAGAATTTTATTGAGGCAAACCCAAACCTTTCATGCATTATTCATCTGTGCCTCATGCTCACCCTGTCATGGTAAGAATGTGGCCAGAGGAAAAAGGGATTGGAAACTTCTGAAGAATTTAGAGGCTGTGCCTTTAGGATTAGATGACTCTCTCCCACATACGTAACCAATGACCGATTCCTTGGTTATGAGATCTAAGGACCCTTCCCTATGGAAACCACATTTGCCTGAGTTAATACTCGGAGAAGAAACTCAGGAGGAAAAGGCATTGGCTGTGGAAAGTGGGGCTATTCAAATATTGCCATCAAAAAGCCTGGAAGATCTCTTTAGAATGTGCAGAAAAACCCAGCCATTGTCTTCTCAGCTTATGTGAACAAGGCAAAATATTAAACTGTGATCGTTGATCAGTTAAGGCATTGCTTGTCTGTGGAAATAGAGATTGCCTTTTGTTAAACCAAGTTTAAGATCTAGCATGTTGTGTAAATCAGGACAATGCTTTCCTATGAACTTTCCTTCATTGCAGGATTAATGTGCAAATACAGTGGGATTTCCACAGGTTCCATTCTAAAACCAACAGTGGAAGGGGAAAGAGAGGAATGTGTGGTTACAACTTGGAGCAGGGCAACTGATGTAAAAACAACACCAGCAGCCTTTCTTTAGTCCTTGTCAGCTTTTAGCCTGGAGGGGCACCCCCAAAAAGAGCAGATGCAGGAGGTAGCAAAGTTTAGTTTGACTCTGGTTAACAAAATTCCCAGTTGCAATGTATGACTGTGAAAGTTGGACCATAAGGAAGGCTGAGCGCCAAAGAATGGAGGCTTTTGAACTCTGGTGCTGAAGAAGACTCCTGCGAGTCCCTTGGACTGCAAGGCCATCCAACTGGTCAGTCCTAGAGGAGATCAACCCTAGCTGCTCTTTAGAAGGCCAGATCCTGAAGATGAAACCCAAAGACTTTGGCCGCCTCATGAGAAGGAAGGAAGGACTCCCTGGAGAAGAGCCTAATGCTGGGAAAGATTGAGGGCAATAGAAGAAGAAGAAGGGGACGGCAGAGAAGGAGGTGGCTGGATGGAGTCGCTGAAGCAGTCGGCGTGAGCTTAAATGGACTCCAGAGATGGTAGAGGACAGGAAGACCTGGAGGAACATTGTCCATGGGGTCGCGATGGGTCGGACACGACTTCACAACTAACAACAACGACAAAACAACAACAAGATGTAGGGTCTTTTCCAAATGTGAGATGGAAAAGAGAGCCCTCCAAACATGTCGAATGAAGAACAGCCTAACAGCTTAAGTAAAGTCTCAATCCATGGAGATCTACAAAGGAGAAAGAAATTCAAACAACTTACAGAGTACCCAAAACAAGGACAGTAGTTCTTATTTAGTTTTTGACTTTCTTCCTGGCAATTGATAAGTGCAGGTAGTCCTTGACTTACGACCACAACATTTCTGTTGCTAAGTGAAACATTTGTTAAGCAGAATTTGCCCCATTTTTATGACTTTTCTTGCCATAGTTGTTGAGTGAATCACTACAGTTGTTAAGTTAGTATCCTGGTCATTATGTGAACCCGGCTTCCCTGTTGACTTGGCTTGTCAGAACATCGCAAAAAAGGGGATCACGTAACTCTGGGTCACTTCAACCATCATAAATGTCAGTCAGTTGCCGAGCATCCAAATTTTGATCACTTGAGCACGGAGATGCTGCAATGGTTGTAAGTGTGAAAAATGGTCATAAGTCACTTTATTTCGGTGCACTTTTTTGAATGGTCACTAAATGAACTGTTGTAAGTCAAGGACTATCTGCAAAATGTGTTTCTTTGGCCATCCATTGCAGATGGGGGCTTGACCGGGGTGGGATTCAAATTTTGTAACAACTGGTTCTGCGGGCATAGCTAGGTGGGTGTGGCTAGGTGGACATGGCCATGTGACTGGGTGGGTGTGGCTTCTTTTTTTTTTGCCTCCCTCCCATTTTTTGGGGCCTTCTGGGCCTCAGGGAAGCCTTTTTGCTTCCACAAGGCTTCCTTGGGGCTCAGGAAGGGAAAAATGGAGCATGGGGGGCACACAGCCCCCCTGTGCTCCATTTTGGGCTCTTTTGGGCCTCAGGAAAGCCTTGGGGGGATGTTTTTGCTTCTAGGAAGCTTCACCTGGATCCCCAAAAGGCAAAAAATGGAGTGCGGGGTGGCTGCTGCACCTCCCTCCATTTTTTGCCTTCCAGGGCCTCAGGGAAGCCTCCTGGGCGAAGCAGTAAGTCAGTGAGGGGAATCCCGGCACAGCTGATCATAGGAACAGCTGATCGTCGGGAGGGGAAAAAAAAGAAAGAAATACCGTAAGGAGTGACTGGGCAGGGAAGAATGCAGTCAGTGATGTCGGGCATCTGCGCAATGTTGCACATGCGCGATAAAGACTGACTGGGAGGGGAGGGGAGGGTGGAGAGGGGCGGGGCCAGCCAGGGGCACAATTTGCCGGTTCTCCGAACTGTGCAGAATCATAACAACCGGTTCTATAGAACCGGTCTGAACCGGTAGAATCCCAACCCCAGGCTTTACCCAAGGCCTTCCCCCACCTGCCAGCTCTGCACCAGCTGGAGAAGATACATCAGCGGATTCAGAATGGAGCAAAACACATCAGTCACAGAGGGATGTTTTGATCCAGGTAGATGACGGCCTTCACCTCAATGCTGTCCAGATGCCTTGGTGGCTAAGATCTCTTCTCTCTTCCCTGCTAGTAGCTTCTCTGGTGAAGGAGACAATCAGTGTCATCAATTTGCCTGAGTTCACACTTTGTGTTCACCAGAACACTGCTTGTTTAGTTTTACCATTGCATGATTGTGCATCTAAATAATTGTGGTTTCCTTCAGTAGCTTGACATGCTTCGTGAACTGTCTGCCTGTTTCCTTTCCCAAAGTGAATATAGGACATTAATCCTCATAACAGTTAAGGGATGGCAGGTGAATGACCACCCATCTCCCCTCCCATGAGAAAATCACAGCTTGTCTTCTTGAAATTTAAACAGCAAACTCTAATTTCCTGGCTTGTGCCACACTGCCACAGTCTCTTCTGCTCTTGGGTTGCTTTTGCAATTTCTGCAACTCTTCAGACGTGTCCAAGGCTATGGTGCTTTCTGGGTATGTGGAAATAGAGGCAACCGAGTGAGAATTGGCCATAACAGCCGCAGCAGCAGTTTATACGTTTATAACCAATTACTGAGATATACTGCTATGTAAATGGGTAAAACATAAATCAGGATTATACTCCAGACTCTGTAAATGTTGAATATGTAGAGCAAAATAACATATTGTAGGTACAAATCAACCCAGCCCTTACTAAGAATTGTGTCCTGTGCTTAACTGTACTTTAGAATTCTACTCAGCTTCTGAGCCTTCCAAGTAAGCAGCATCTAGCTAGGAACTGCAGGAACAAATGTTTGGACCAAGATGGGCTTGTTTCCTGATCCAAAAGATCAACACACACATAAAAAACCACCCTGCTACCAAAATGGTGCAAATAAATCCCAGCAAAATGAGGGACCAACCCAATACAGAGTGCCTGATTTGTAAGGCAAAACCATATAATACTTGGATAGAGCCATGGTGGCACAGTGGTTGGAATGCAGTATTGCAGGCTAATTCAGCTCCCTGCCAGGTGTTCGATCCTGACCAGCTTGAGGTTGATTTAGCCTTCCATCCTTCCCAGGTCAGTAAAATGAGAACCCAGATTGTTGGGGGCAAGAGGCTGACTCTCTAAACCGCTCAGAGAGAGCTGTAAAGCACAGTGAAGCGATGTATAAGTCTAAGTGCTATTGCAGTTAGTGCAGTTTTGGTTACCACATTATAAAAAAGACGTTGAGACTCTAGAAAAAGTGCAGAGAAGAGCAACCAAGATGGTTAGGGGGCCAGAGGCTAAAACATATGATGAATGGTTGCAGAAAGTGGGCCTGGCTAGTCCAGGGAAGAGAAGGAGCAGGGGAGACAGGAGAGTGGTCTTTGTCCAGAATGGTATAGGATCTCCTACCAAGGCTGAAGGTTGGATCAGGAGTCCTTCCAGGTCCCTTTTTTCTCTGTAATTCTGTATCCTGATTGTCTACTAGGGTTCCTAGATCCCTTTCACAGTAACTGCTATTGATCCAAGTACCACCTATTCTATACCTGTGCATTTGGTTTTTCTTGCCTTAGTGTAAAACCTTATTTTTCTCACCATCTGAATTTCATTTTGCTGGATAAGGCCCAGTGTTCAAGTCTGTCAAGATCCTTCTGGATCTTGTGCCTATCTTCTAAAACAGGGGTGTCAAACTCGTGTTGTCACATTGTCATCATGTCACCTAGTATGACTCCCCCCCTTTCACTAAACGGGGGATGGGCATGGCCAGTGTGTGACCCATCCAGCCTGTGGGCCATGAATTTGACACCCCTGTTCTAAAGTGTTGGCTCTCGTCACCCCCCAGCTTTATGTTGTCTGCAAATTTGATTATGTTAAGTGGGCTCAAGGAGTGAAGAGGCAGGACATGGCAGGAGCAGGTAAGAACCTTTATTTAGTTGCTGGAAGTAAAAGCTGCTTAGCTGCAGCTGGCGCTGGCTTATATAGCCAGTGCTGTCCAATGTTTCAGCCACTGATGGGACTTTATTTCTCTCACCAGTGGCCAGTCCAATGAGTGGAGTCTCACATCAGACTCCACTCCTGTGATCATATTAGGTAATAATTAACAGATTAGTTTCCCTTCTATCCCCTCATCTAGATCATTTAGGAAGATGTTGAAAAGTACTGGGACAGAACCTTGAGGTTCCTCACTGCATGCTTCCCTCCATGTAGATGTAGCTCCATTGAGGGCTACATGTTGAGCATGGTTGGTCAGCCACCTACAAATCCATCTTTGTGATGATGCTGTCCATCCCACATTTTTCTGTCTTAGCAAGAAATGGGCTGTGGTCTACTTTGCCAAATGCACTAGTGAAGTCCAAGTATATTATGTCCACTGCATTTTGCTGGTCCACTAATTTAGCCATTTTGTCAAAGAATGAAATAAGGTTTTTCTGGCATGATCTTTACTTTACTATTCTCACTGTAAGGGATATACTCTGGGAGATTCTAGGAAGTGCTTATCCTGGCTCTCTTCCTTTGTATCCTATCCAGTACCAGGCTGGGCTGCATCTTGTCTTGCCTCCCTTTCTGGAATGTTGTCCCTCTTTCTTGGAAAAGTGATGCTTCGTTTTAGTTTATCATTCTCGTCCCCCTCCATGGGCACCATCGCTCATATTACTGGTTAAATGAGCTGGAGCTACTGAGGTGACAATCATTTAAATATGGGCCAGCCGTGTGAAGCAGCTGCCAAAAAAGCCAACGCAGTTCTAGGCTGCATAAACAGAGGGATAGAATCAAGATCACGTGAATTGTTAATACCGCTTTATAATGCTTTGGGAAGGCCACCTTTGAAATACTACATTCACTTTTGGTCGCCACGATGTAAAAAAGATGTTGAGACTCTAGAAAGAGTGCAGAGAGGACAACAAAGATGATTAGGAGACTGGAGGCTTAAACATATGAAGAACGGTTGCAGGAATTGGGTAGGTTTAGTTTGATGAAAAGAAGGACATCATAGAGTGATGCCATCCCTCAGGGGTTGCCACTAAGGAGTCAAGCTATTCTCCAAAGCCCCTGAGGGCAGGACAAGAAGCAATGGGTGGAAACTATCCAAGGAGAGAGCCAATCTAGAACTAAGGAGAAATTTCCTGACAGTGAGAACAATTAATCAAAGGAACAACTTGCCTCCAGAAGTTGTGAATGCTCCAACACTGGAAATTTTAAAGAAGAGATTGGATAACCATTTGTCTGAAGTGGTGTAGGGTTTCCTGCCTAGGCAGGGGGTTGGACTAGAAGGCCTCCAAGCTCCCTTCCAACTCTGTTATTCTATTCTATTCTATTCTATTCTATTCTATTCTATTCTATTCTGTCCTGTTCTGTTCTAATATTCTATTCTGTTCTGTTCTGTTCCATTCCATTGCATTCTGAACTTGGAGATTGTTATTTGCTTAATAGCCTGCCCCTCTTTCCAAGGACTTGTATCCATAACACTCCGTCCTTCATTTTTCCATAACTCCTATGAGCTAGGTTTGGCTGAGAAATACTTCCAAATCATACAAAAACACCTGAAAATGGAATTGTAGTTTAGGCTGGTTTGTGATTGAAAGGATTCATTATGCCCAGTAACACCCAGAGGATCACAGCTCGCTCAACAAGGCTTTATGCTTCTGTAGAACACGATCTTTGCTTTACAAAAGAAATCCCATTTTTTAAAAATGCTACAAAACAATCAGGAGAGTAATCAAAGACATTATGCAAATGAAGTCAACACATGTATATTTCCATAATATTTTTGTGGTGGAGACATCTGATTTTAAGTGCAAAACACAGCAAGATTTGAAGACCTGGTTATTTGACCAAGCCGGGCTGTGACTCAGGGGTGGGGTGTCTTAGATTTTGTGGTTTTTAAGTTTGTATTAATCGGGACCATTAATTTAATTCTTTTTTAAATATTTATTGTGCTTGTTTTATTGTAAGCCGCCCCGAGTCTTCGGAGATGGGGCGGCATATAAGTCCCATTAATAAATAAATAAATAAATAATAATAAGTCTTGCCAACGTACGTTTCATTTTCAAGCTAATTTAAAGCCCTAATTTTATAAGTATTATTATTATTATTATTATTATTATTATTATTATTATTATTTTATTAGACTTGTATGCCGCCCTTCTCCCAAAGGACTCAGGGCGGCGAACATATAAAAAAAGAACATATATACAATAAAAAGATATTAAATAAAGACAAGTCTAAATTACAAGAAACATTAAAACAATTAAAATTACGATGGTAAACAATGCTATTAAAACATCCCGCCCCCATGGTCAATCCAGGCCGGCCTGCTGAAATAGCCAAGTCTTCAGGTCTCGACGAAAGGAGCGGAGATCAGGGGCCAAACGAAGATCCGCAGGGAGCTGATTCCATAGCTCCACAGAAAAGGCCCTAGCCCTGGGAACCGCCAGCCAACAATGCCTGACCGACGGTATTCCCAGGAGGCCCTTCCTGTGGGAGCGCACGGGGCGATCGGAGTGTGATGCAGGCACATTCCGATCCCATAATATGCATCTTATGGGAAAATATTTGGGTCAGCAAATGTGAACCATCACAGTTTGGCTTCTTCTCTTTTGCCACCTTGTATGCTATTGTTAGAGGTGTTAATTTCTATAAGAGGTGCCATGCGTACATCCACAGATTTCCATGATGACTGTTACTTTATTGATTTATATATTTCATTTGTATCCTGTCCCAATCTGGTTTATTCTCTTTTGCATCCCAGGGTGAAACTGTGCTTTTACAATTGCAGGGCAGGATCTGCAACAGGTTTTAGACTGAGAGGGGGAACTCATGATTTCTAGCCAAAGGACCAGATTGCTAATCTCTTGCCTCCTACCGCCTGTGCCCCTGGTAGCTGCGTTCTTACAACCATGGCATGGAATGGAGCATATGGGAATGAGACTAGGCTCGTTCACCCTAAACATGAGCCAGTCCATGGGACTGGCAAAACCAGAGGAAGAGCCACAGTCGAAGAATTGTTGCTGTTGGAACTGGCTAATGTAGATGACATTCCAAGGAAGCAAGTCCTAAAATCTTGAATTGTGTTAGCTTTATTGGTGATCCATCCCTTCAGCTCTAGACTGCCTTCAGCCACAAATCCTTAGCTGTAGCTTGGATATTAGCCTCCCAGAGTCATGTACGGGTTGACTTACAACCACAATTTATTTATTTATTATTTATTAATTTGACTTATATGCCGCCCCCTCTCCGAAAGGACTCGCTGCTCACAGCTAAAATACAATAATAACAATAAATTAGCTAAAAATATATTTATTTATTTATTTATATTTGAACTTGTATGCGCCCCATCTCTGAAGACTCGGCTCACAACTAAAAACACAGAACAATAAATATTTAAAAGACATTAAACCAAACAAGCCCAAATATAAAACACAACAATAAAATACATTAAAACCCATCCCACCCCCAAGGAAGGGTCACAGCCTGGGTTGGTCAAACAACCAGGTCTTTAATTCGCGGCGGAAGGTGCGGAGATCAGGGGCCAGACGGAGCTCCAGAGGCAGTTGATTCCAGTTGTAAACAGTTGTAAGCTGAATTAGAATTAAAACCCCAAAATAAACAAACCCCAAAGAGTCAGCACAGCCCAGACTGTTAAAAAAAAGCCAGGTTTTTAACTTGTGGCGGAAGGTGCGAAGATCGGGAGCCAGCCGGAGCTCTGGCGGATGAAGATTCCATAAAGTGGGGGCCGCCACAGAGTAGGCCCTCCCCCGGGTCACCACCAGGTGACTTTGAGTCACAGACGGCACCCTGAGGAGACCCTGTTTGTGCGCCCGTACAGGGCGGTTGGTATTTGATGCTGGGAGGAGTCGTTCTTGTAGATATCCTGGATCCATGCCATGTAGGACTTTGAATGTTAACACCAATTGAGCCCAACATTTCTGTTGCTGTGTGAGGCATTCGTTAAGTGAGTTTTGTCCCATTTTACAACCTTTCTTGCCACCATTGCTAAGTGAAACCCTGCAGTTATGACACTAGTAACACGGTTGCTAAGTGAATCTGGCTTCCCCACAACTTCACTTGTCAGAGGGTTGCAAAGAGGGAATCATGTGTCCCTGGAACACTGCAAACATAAATATGAGTCTGTTGGCAAATTTTGATCACATGACCAGGAGGATGCTGCAATAGTCAAAAGTATGAAAAATAGCAATAGCAATCACCCTTAGACTTATATACCACTTTGTAAGTGCTGTCCAGCCCTCTCTAAGCAGTTTACAGAGTCAGCCTGTTGCCCCCAACAATCTGGGTCCCCATTTTACCCACCTCGAAGGACAGAAAGCTGAGTGAGTCAACCTTGAGCCTGCTGAGATCTGAACTGCCAATTGCAGGCAGTCAGCAGTCAGCAGAAGTAGCCTGCAGTACTGCACTCTGACCACTGTGGCACCATGGCTCTTAATGGTCATAAGTCACTGTTTTCAGTGCTGTTGTAACTTTTAATGGACACTAAATGAACTGTTGTAAGTTGAGGACTACCTGTATACTAAATATGTGTTTATATTTACAAATCCCACTGTAAGAGATTTGCTTTTGAAGCCTGCAGGGGAGGGCCAGTGAAACCTACTGTGTCGGGAGTTGTGAGTCTCTCCTCACTCTCTACTCCCTGGGTTTTTGCAACAGGCAGTGTTTTAATCATGTGAGGGGCAAAGAGTCAAATTGGCCAGGCCGTCTTCATGGAAATTCTGCACTTCATGTGCTTTTGGCAAATATTATGACCCAGGTAAAATCTCTTAGAAGCAGCTCATCTTTGAAGTTCTTCAGATGACCAGTTCATCCATTCCCAATCTTTATAATGCATGATTAAATGAACTGGGAAGACTTTCAGGGGTCTATGCTGAGACCCATTGTGCCACAATTGTGGGCATGCCTATATTTTGCAATTGTAGAGCCTGCCAAAAATGTGGTGCAGTTGGTATTTGCCCTCAGTCCCTTCAAGTGAGTCAATAACTGAGAATCTTTGCTCAAGGGCACAGTGCCATGAAAGCCTTTCCTTTCTACAAAAAGAGAATATAATTTGCCAACATTTTTCAATCCTACCCACTCTCATCATCTCCTTTTATCTACCATTGCCTCTTGGTTGGGAAAAAAAAATCCTCTAAGAAATATGATGGTTATAAAACATGTGAATAAATGTTTCTGGACACAGCAATTCAGCAATAATATAGCGATAATATAAAAGACTTCCCAAGACTGCAACTGTTCCAGCGTGGTGATAAACTTGTATTCAGAACATCCTGCAATGAGAGTAGCTGGGATGCACAAAGATAAGGCAAAGCAACTCCATAAAAAAGCCCTTTATTAAAAGAAACCTTTATTGGACTTGTTTGCAGATCCTGGTTTCAGACAGGAATGAAATGCTGCAGCTGAACCCAGGATAGGGAGCATGCTGAGAAATTCCTTCCATCGAACAGCCTTTAAGCCTTGAACACCTACAGAGGTCAGTAGCATTGTATGTTTCAAGGGAAACACACATGTGGGGGCCAAAGAAACATTAGGCTTGAAATCTATTAGTCAAGTAAAACTGGAAGGGTTTCTTTCTTTCTTTGCTTTATTTATCACACTTAGAAACCACCATATTATCCATCACACTTCAATCCGGTTGCCTCCCGGGTCTCCTTCAAGGTGTTAGTAACAACTTATAAAGCCCTAAATGGCTTGGGTCCGGGTACTGGAACGCCTCCTGCCAGCATCACACTCCGATCGCCCCGTGCGCTCCCACAGGAGGGGCCTCCTGGGAATACCGTCGGTCAGGCATTGTCGGCTGGCGGCTCCCAGGGCTAGGGCCTTTTCTGTGGGGCGCCCCTATGGAATCAGCTTCCTGCGGATCTTCGTTTGGCCCCTGATCTCTGCTCCTTTCGTCGAGACCTGAAGACTTGGCTATTTCAGCAGGCCGGCCTGGATTGACCATGGGGGCGGGTTTGTTTTAATAGCATTGTTTATTATTGTAATTTTAACTGTTTTTAATGTTTCTTGTAATTTAGACTTGTCTTTATTTAATATCTTTTTATTGTATATATGTTCTTTTTTATATGTTCGCCGCCCTGAGTCCTTTGGGAGAAGGGCGGCATACAAGTCTAATAAAATAATAAAATAATAATAATAATAATAATCAGAATAGAGCTGGAAGGGACCTTGGAGGTCTTCTAGTCCAACCCTCTGCTCAAACAGGAGATCCTATACAATTAGAGACAAGTGATGGAGCACCTACTACTTCTGGAGGCAAGTTATTCCCCTGGTTAATTGTTCTCACTATCAGGAAATTCCTCCTTATTATCAGGTTGCTTCTGTTCTTGGTTACTTTCCATCCATTGTTTCTTCTCTTGCCTTCTGGTGGTTTGGAAAATAAGTTAATCCCTCTTCCTTGTGGCAGCCTGTCAAATACTGGAATATTGCTATCATATCACTCCCCGGTCCTTCTTTTCTCTAGACTAGCCAAACCCAATTCTTCATATGTTTTAGTCTCCAGGCCTTTAATCATCTCTTCTCTGCACTTTTTCCAAAGTCTCAATGTTATGTATGTAGGTTTGAATGTTATTGGTTTATTTGAACTGTTCTTGTAAAATGTCAAATGGTATTGGTTTAAATAGTGCGGGAAGAAACCCTGCACTCCCATTGGCTGGCAGCTACGGCTGCAGGCTATAAGAAGCAGCCGTAGCCAAGCCAGGACGGGTCCATTCGAGCTGTAGTCACTAATAAACTCTTTGCTGGAACTCCTCGCGTCTGACTCTTCATGCAAACTTAACACTGGCGACGAGGATGGGATTTCCCTGAAGAGAAGACGACGCAACGAACAAGCAACGGAGCGAGATGGCTGCGCTGAACACCCCCCCAGCACCGTTCGATCCGGCGACGGAAGACTGGGAATCGTATGCGGATCGTTTCCACATGTATCTGGAAGGGAACGATCTCGCCGGCATCCCCGAGAGACGGAAGAGGGCGGTCTTTCTCACGCACTGCAGTCCGGCAGTCTTCAAAATGGCGGCGTTGGCGGAGCAGCAGAGCTGAAGGTAATGGAATGGCCCAATTTAGAGAAACTTTTAAGAGCCCATTACGCCCCACAAGTATCGTGCCTCATTAAGAGACACTAATTTTACCGTCGGGATCAAGGGGATAGCGAGAATGTTAATGACTTCGTGGCAAGTTTAAGGGACATTGGGGTGCTTGTGACTTTACCAACTTAGAAGAGGCCATGCGTGATCGGTTTGTTTTAGGCCTAAAAGATAAGGTCTTACAAAGCAAACTTTTAATGAAACCTAAGATCACGTTTAAAGAGGCCATTGAAGAAGCTGTTTCAGCGGAAGCCACCAAGTCCTCAGCTGCGCCATGAAAAGATTAACAAGGCCTCAAGCCAGGCCTCAAGCCATTCTGATGGGGAAAATCCACAACAGCTCATTGCAACAAATAGACTCTGATTCTGATGGCAGTGAGGCAGAGGAGGGGATTTTTAAACTCAGAATGGAGAAGAAAAGAAAAGACTCTGGGAAAAACAGGCAAGGGTTCTATTGCAGAGGCTGGGGGGGCCACCCCCGCACTGAATGCAAGTTCTTTGACTCCATTTGCCTACGTTGTGAGAAACGGGGTCACATAGCCAGAGTCTGCAAATCATCCAGAACTCCACCAGTTAGGAAGAAATTTCCTGATAGAGACTTTAAGCCCAACAATTTCCTTGAAAAATGGGGCGAAATTTAGAAGCAAATGGCAAGAATGAAACTCACCAAACAATCACTATTGGTCATTCTTCACCCTTAAAAAGCAGAAAAGTACATGTGAAGGTGTTTATTGAAGGAAGGCCTTGCCAAATGGAAGTGGACTCAGGCTCTTATTTATCTATGGTGTCATGGGACACTATCCACAGACTCTTTCCCAAAATTCAGAAAAAGCATTTCCAGAAGCAAGCACTGACTCTCAAAGACTACCAAGGGAACAAGATTCCAGTAGTTGGAGCAAGAGATTTCAACGTGCAGTTTAAAGGCCACACCAAACGTTTGCCCCTGACCATCGTGGACAAGGATCGCCCAAGTTTGCTGGGACTTGAGTGGTTCAAGCCACTTGGCATCGAGGTGACTGGCATCCATCACGTGAGCAGTTCTGACTGGGAAGAGTCATTGAAGTCTGAGTTTCCAGAGGTCTTCAGCGAAGGACTGGGCAAGTATATGGGGACTCCTATTGCTTTCAGCTTAGACCCCAAGGTGCCCCAATTCGTTTAAAGCCCAGGAGGGTCCCATTTGCTTTAAAGGAAAAATTGATGCACAATTAGATAAGCTCATTGCTCAAGGGGTTTTAGAGCCTACTGACCACTCCAGATGGGAAACACCCATAGTCACACCAGTCAAGGCTGATGGGTCAGTGAGAATCTGTGGTGACTACAAGGGGACACTTAACCATGCGCTGCAGCAGAGCGCATATCCTGTACCAGTTGTGCATCATCTGCCCTTTCCCTTGGCAGGGGTACAGTATTTGCTAAACTGGACTTAGCTCAGGCATATCAACAATTAACAGTTGATGATGCCACTGCAGAGGCACAAACAATTGTGACTCATAGAGGTGCCTTCAAATGTAAAAGACTACAATTTGGAGTAAGCGTGGCACCTGGCATTTTTCAAAGCCTTATGGAAAGAATGTTGCAAGGACTGCCAGGGGTAGTGCCTTATTTTGATGATGTATTAATCTCTGCTGAAAATGACACTCAGCTTCAAGAAAGACTCAGAGAAGTCCTTACCAGATTCAGAAAAGCGGGTTTAAAAGTCAAGGAAGACAAATGCACACTCAAAACAGACAGAGTTGAGTTCCTGGGGTATATGATTGACAAGCATGGCATCCATCCTACTGATGCCAAGGTTAAAGCAATCAAGGAAGCCCCTAAACCTCGATGCAAGGCAGATTTGCAAGCCTTCCTTGGACTTATTAACTTTTACCACATGTTTCTACCTCACAAAGCATCTATTGCTGAGCCCTTACATCGCCTGCTTGATAAGAAAGCTGTTTGGATCTGGGGGCGGAAGGAACAGTCAGCATTTAACAGTATTAAGAGATTAATCACGCCTGATGCTGTGTTGATACAATTCTCTGAGAATTTGCCTGTTGTTCTGACTTGTGATGCATCCCCTTTTGGAGGGGGGTTTTTGAGTCACAGGCTTCCCAATGGAAGGGAAGCCCCAATTGCATTTTACTCTTGCACTTTGTCCAAAGCAGAGAGGAATTATAGCCAATTGGACAAGGAGGCTTTAGCAGTTGTTGCAGCTGTTAAGAAATTTCATGAATATCTGTATGGCAGGTCATTCACCATTGTTACAGATCACAAACCTTTATTAGGCATTGTGGCAGGAGACAAACCTACACCTAATATCCTGTCACCAAGAATGCTGAGGTGGACTGAATTTCTTGCAGCCTATTCATACAAACTGATTCACAGGCCTGGCAAGGACATTGGACATGCTGATGCACTGAGTCGTTGCCCACTACCTTGCCACAAGGAGGACTTTGAACTTGAAACTCACACCTTTTCCTGGAGACCGTGGCTAAGCTTCCAGTCCATGCTGCTGAGATTGCCAGAGAAACTACCAAAGATGCTGTATTAGCACCTGTTATGGGCTGGATTAAGAAAGGTTGGCCTCTTCAAGATCTACCTCACCTTGCCCAACCTTTTAAGTCCAGGCAAACTGAATTATCTGTATTAAGAGGATGTATTTTGTGGGGTAACAGGGTGGTTATTCCTGCAAAACTGCAAAGGGAGGTTTTGGAAATGTTACATGAGGGTCATCCTGGGATTGTAAGGATGAAAGGTTTGGCCAGGAGTTATGTATGGTGGCCAGGTATTGACAAAATGGTTGAAAACTGGGTAGCATCTTGTCCCAATTGCCAGGTAGTCAGGCCTGCCCCACCTCACGCCCCACACAGGAATGGGAATGTCCTAGGGGCCCATGGTCTAGAATCCACATTGATTTTGCAGGCCTACAAGAGGGCACACTTTTCTAGTGCTAGTAGATGCATACTCTAAATGGCTAGAGGTAATTCCCATGACATCCACTACAACTGAGGCTGTCATCAAGCAGCTCAGAAAATTGTTTGTCACCCATGGGCTACCAGATGTCCTTGTTTCTGACAATGGCCCTCAATTCACATCTAACATTTTGAATCCTTTCTAGCTCAACAGGGCATCAGACATGCCCTCACTGCCCCTGGGCACCCTTCGGCCAATGGCCGGGCTGAACGCATGGTACGCTTCACCAAAGAGAAGCTTCAGCAGCTGGGTCCTGGGGACATCACTGAGAAGCTTGAAAAACTTCTTAGTGTTCAACACATCACTCCTAGCCCATCAAATAACTTGTCCCCAGCAGAGTTGTTGATGGGCAGGAAACTTAGGTCTTCCCTTGACCGCCTTCATCCCACTTACGCACCCAACGCACCACTGGATTCCACTTCCAAAGTTCGTTCTTTTAGTGTGGGAGATTCTGTATATGCTAGGAACCTTATAGGTGAACCTTGGGTGGATTCCTGCTGAAATAACTCACATCACGGGCCCTCGTTCTTACAGGGTACAAACAGAGGATGGCCTCCTCTGGAGCAGGCACATTGACCAACTTAGATCCAGGTTCCCTCAGGAACATCGACCCTGTCTCTCTCTAGGTCCCTCACCTGATGTCTCTTCTAGGGGGGAAGGAGGGGAACAGGAGGAAAATCAGCAAACAGGAATCAACCCCATGTGTAACGAGCCATTGCGCAGGAACCATCCCGAACCCTGTCACAAAGCCAAGATCCATCCTTAGAAGTGGAAGATTGCACATCACTACCTGACTTGGGTGCTGACATTGGAATGGAGATGGGTTGGGAGGAGAGACCAGATTCTAACAGTCTAACAGGGTCTTCTTCCTCAGGAAGTCCCAACAGGGAAATGTCAGTAGACACATTTCCCCTCTCACTGGGTGAGAACGTTAAAGCTTCTGAAACACGAAGGTCTCAACGTCACGTAAGAGCCCCACCTATTTAAAGGAATACATTAGATAGGTTGGGGTTTGGTATGGACTGAACCTAGTGGAGGGAGAGGTGTTATGTATGTAGGTTGAATGTTATTGGTTTATTTGAATGTTCTTGTAAAATGTCAAATGGTATTGGTTTAAATAGTGCGGGAAGAAACCCTGCACTCCCATTGGCTGGCAGCTACGGCTGCAGGCTATAAGAAGGCAGCGTAGCCAAGCCAGAACGGGTCTATTCGAGCTGTAGTCACTAATAAACTCTTTGCTGGAAATCCTCGCGTCTGACTTCATGCAAATTAACACTCAACATCTTTTTTTGTAAGGTGGTGACCAAAAGTGGATGCAGTATTCCAGGTGTGGCTTATAAGGCTTATAAAGAGGAACTAATACTTCCATGATTTTGATTCGATGCCTCTGTTTAATGTGCATAATAAAGATTGTATTAGCTTTGTGGCTGCTGCCAACACTGCTGACTCATATTAAGCAACTGTACACAGAGCTCTCTCAAGTTACTGTTTTTGAATCAGGTTTTCACCTAATCTGTACTTGTACCTTGATTTTTCCGCCTAAGTTTAAAACCTTGCTTTT